>MJUT01046388.1:45312-66083 GCA_002080005.1 Gigantidas platifrons | reverse complement strand
CATCGTTATGACAATGTATAAATAAAAAACGTGTTTCCGTTTGACATTTAGACAAAATGTCAATCGTTTCTGTGCAAATTCGGCACAAATGTTTGCCAGTTTTACCAGGAAACATAATAGGGGGCTTCTCCGAAGCTTGTACCTTATTGAAATTGTTTACGGAGATAAAAAATGGTACGTTGGGACCAGCGGATTGGACGTTTCCATAAAAAATAACCACTTGTGATGTTTCTGCCACCATCGGAAGAAATAAAATTTAAATTTTCAATAAAGTAATGAAAAGATTTATGCATTGCCATATTTTTCACAAAAAAAAAGAAGAAAAAATGCCTCCCTCGTCACTTTACAGCAGTAAAAGGATAAAAAAAAATGCCGCCCTCCCTCATCAATTTTGACAAAAAAGGGCCTGAGAACCAAGTAATTAACTTTGCATGGCCTAACGTGCAATATTTGGTCAAAAAATCAAAACCCTTCATATAAAGGTCACCTGTACATAGCGGTCATTTTGTCAATCTCCCCCAGGTGACCACTATAGACAGGTTTGACTGTACGTTCTTAATTTGTTGAAACATTTTCACAAATTTTTTTTAAATTGTGTTAAGGCATTAAAAGTCTTCAAAATCTGCAAGATTTACAATATAAAGAAATTGCATTGAACTTATTTCTGTCTTCAAAAAACAAATTTACATTAACAAAACATAGATATCAAATTTAGTGCACACAACACATTTCTGGAATAACCTTCATCAGGTACACTCATATCATTACTCATTTTCACTCAAAAATCACAAAATTGTGAAGGCATACAAACTAAATTTTAGACAATATAACAAACCCAGTTTTAATATACATGTATAGTATATTTAAGGAGTATTTTAATTTTTTTGAACAGGTTATACAATATAACCTGGTTTGGGGCAGTTAACGCTTAATATGAAAAGTGTAAACTGTTTCAAACCAGGCTACAAGTATAACCTGTTCAAAAATTTCAAATATTCCTTATCATTTAATTTTTTAAACAAAATTTAATGATTCCTCGATTTTAATTATGATTATTTCATGTGACTATTTGAATTTGTCATTGGCGAATGAATACGTTGGTGACATCACAATACATACCCAGGTTATCGAGTAAAACCAAAATTTTCTCCAGGGGAATCAGCCAATCAGATTGCAGTATTCAAATCAAATTATAGCAATATGTGACATATACAGCACAAAATTATATTTTGTATATATAAAAATAACCAACTCAATCTGACATCAACCTGAAGACATGTTATATATACAATACAAAATAGTTTTAATTTGAAATAACATCACTTTTCAATAATTATCTGAATATACATTTCCTGTACATCTGAGATATTGAAATTTTAATTAGTTTTACTACTTGTTTTCACACATGTTAATTAATTTACATTCATCAATATATTTATAAAAAAAAACCAAAAAAACATCTGCACACGCTTAAATACATGTCTAGATTCACCTTGTGAGACAATGTAACACTGCGACTATTGAAGCTCTATTTTTATTGACAGTGGTCTAGGATGCTGAACATAAGGATAAGTGATTCATACTGCAGTGTATTAATAATGTGTGTTTGAATCCTGCTGAGGGAGAACAAAAACTTTCTCACCTCAAAAATGTAACACTAATGGCCTTAATTTTCAGATGTATATTATATATATATCCGTTGATTTGTTTTGCAAGAATGGATTTTGCAAAGCAGTACCACAGCAAATATGCTACAAGTCAAACAGACCTTGTCCTCAATTGGGCAGAAATGTATTATTGGTGAAACATTTGTAGTGTGTATTCATGATTTATACAATCCAAACCCTCCTCTCTCACTCTAGACCCTCCCCCTCTCTCTCTGGTTATGAAGAATAATGAAAGGAGAAACTGTATAGAAATATAGTCAAACCAGCCTTAAAGGGCACCTGTATATAACAATTTACTGTCTATAAAGGGCACCTGTATATAACAATTTACTGTCTATAAAGGGCACCTGTATATAACAATTTACTGTCTAAAGGGAAGCCTCGTTTTCTCCATATGATGGATAGTGCATAAAATATGAACCTGTATATAATGGGCACATTTTCATATTTCATTCAGTGCCCTTTATATACAGGTTTGGTTGTATAAAATAAAAACAAAACAAAAAATACCAAAACTAGAAAATGTATAAAACTATATCACATAAACACTGTGATTGATATGCTTTAGATTTTCCCATTCACAAGTTCATTTTAGTATTAACTTGAATAGCTTGGAAATTACTGATATAAAATATCACATAGATACTCTTGTGAAAGAAACAGAAATTTGTGGGTGCCAATTTTCAGTGGACTCAATGTTTATTGGATTTCTTAAGGTCATGAACTTCTGTGTAATTTATTATATAGTAATTTCCTTTTTTGTTGCTCTGAAATAATATAATGATTTTTATTGAACTTCAGCATTGACATAATTTCACAAACAATAGTGTTTTCACAAAATTCTGTTGAAACAATAAATTTGTTAGAAATCACAATTTTGCTTGTAATGAACCAGCCATTAAATCTCTCATGTCTATTAAGCTTTGTCTAACTGAGTTGCCCATCTTGATAGAGTCAGTCTCTGGACTATTGTTAAAAGCTGACACACCAAATATGATCTGTGTCTCCTGTGGATTATAACATAAACCATAACCGTCTGGTACTACTGGACCAAATACTAACACTGATTCTTCTTTAGAAGGCACCTGAAAGTATAAAGATCAAGAATATAGTCTGGTACTAATGGACTAAATACTAAAACTGATTCTTCCTTAGAAGGCACCTGAAAGTATAAAGATCAAGAATATAGTCTGGTACTAATGGACCAAATACTAACACTGATTCTTCTTTTGAAGGCACCTGAAATTATAAAGATCAAGATAACTAAGCTATTAAGACCAATAATATGGTCTTGTACCGCAGGACCAAATATTAAATCTAACATCATGGGTTTCATAAATCCAAATCATGTGACACCCAATTTATAGAATTTATTGATGACATCTGTAACTACAGAATATTTCATAGGTTCTTGCTACCAAATTTCAATTAATTTGGGGGGGGGGGGAGCCCGGGTGGCTTAATGAGTTAGGTCACTGGATCTAACATCTCATACAAGCCTATCGCCAATACGGCGTGGGTTCGTGTCCGGAATTGTAAATTACAAAAAAGGGTGCACTCGACTCGCAACCGCAAGTGATAAAGTTTACCAGTTGCTTGCCCATGGTCGGTGGTTCTCTCCGGGTTCTCCAGTTTCCTCCACCACTAAAACTGGTCGCCATGATATAGCTGAAACATTGTTGAAACACAAAAAATCAATCAAAATCAATTAATTTGGCCAAATGTTTTCTTTTAATTGGCCAATCACAAACAAGAACTGCTGATGGCGGCCAAATTAGTTGCCCTATCGGCAGGAAATATTAAAATGATGTACAGGACATCCCGTACACCATTCATACAAGGTAACAAATCTGTGCTACTAGTTTCAGAAGAGAAGATCTTTTTTTAATTTCAGCAAATTAGAAACAAGAATTGCCCATGGCGACCATGATTTTTGTCCAATCAAGATGAAATGAGGAAATATTAAAGAGGACCTTCCATAGATGCTTCCTACTAAGTTTCGGTTCATTTGGCTAAGTGGTTTCAGAGAAGATTTTTAGAAATCAACTAACCAGAAAAAAGAATTGCCTATGGAGGCCATGTTTGTACATGGATCGGGTAAAAAATTAGTAATCTTTATAGAGGACCTTCCATAGATGGTTCATAACAAGGTTTGGTTCATTTCACCAAGCAGTTTCAGAATAGAAGATTCAAATGTGAAAAGTTAACAGGCAGACGATGGACGCCAAGTAATGACAAAAGCTCAAATCGTCTTTGGCAAGGTGAGCTAAAAAGAAAGACTTAAGCTACCCTTGAAACAATCGCAGCATGTGAATTCCTCATCTTTCATTATCCCTCCTTGTAAAGCTCAACAAAGACAAGAATCAACTAGGAAGAACTGTTTTAGATACCTAAAACTTATGTCTCCCCTTAATGCGGCCATCTGAAAAACAACATATCTCGAAAGACAAAAATGTTATGGCCTGGACAAGAAAAACTATTTTAAAAACATTATTTGACCTTGAGGTCAAAGGCCAAGGTCCTACGAAAGTCATTACGGTACGCGACACACCGCCTTATGGTCATGCACCCACATACCAAATATCATTAACCTATCTCGAAAGACAAATATGGTATGGCACGGACAAGAAAATACTATTTAAAAAACAATTATTTGACCTTGAGGTCAAAGGTCATTACGGTATGTGACACACCTTATGGTCATGCACCCACATACCAAATATCATTGACCTATCTCGAAAGACAAAAATGTTATGGCCCGGACAAGAAAAGACTATTTAAAAAACAATTATTTGACCTTGAGGTCAAAGGTCAATGTCCCACGAAGGTCATTATGGTACGTGACACACTGCCTTATGATCATGCACCCACATACCAAATATCATTGACCTATCTCGAAAGACAAAAATGTTATGGCCCGGACAAGAAAATGCTATTTAAAAAACAATTATTTGACCTTGAGGTCAAAGGTCAAGGTCCCACGAAGGTCATTACGGTACGCGACATACCGCCTTATGGTTATGCACCCACATACCAAATATCATTGACCTACAGTTGAACATGTTTGTGTCGAACACTCTTTATTCGAATACTACGGATGTCTCGAAGTTGCCGGCCGGTCCCAATCTATTTTCCTATTATTCTATATTATTTCAACACTGTTAATTCGAACATTCTTGAGTCAAATACATTGGTTGTGTTGAACACTTTTTATAGCCCCAAAATTGAATCAAAGTGCGAAAGCGCTGATATACGGTTTTGCCTTGAAACTTTATATTAGCTGTGATTCCAAGAATGGATGATTTCCAAATAAGCAGACATGCCATACTAACATACATCACCAACTTTAAAGGCCAGGGTTGACCTAGAAAATTTTACACCCCTACAGCAATTAAGCCTATTTGGTAATGGGCGGGGCTTACTGATTATTTTTAGATAAAGCTGCTGTGCATGTAAACAAGAACATGTGAATGAAAGCATATCTACAAGACTTCTGATGTAACCATCTTACCATGATTTTATGAGATAAATGAATCCAGAATCCAATTATACAGATCTAGATTATAACATTAATATTGAAAGTGAAAAAAACATAATGTTAATCCACTTTTGACCCTTTCATTAATTGCATGCATGACATTTCAAAGAGGTAACAGCAGGGCCATCAAATGTATATTTTTGTTAATTAGTTTGGTTCATTAAATTTTGGAAGTATGTTTATACAAGAGATAATATTCGTGGAATTGATTTTGTTGTTTCACATGATTAAATTTGTGAAATTTATTTTGTTGTTTCACATGATTAACTCCTACAAATAAAGAACCAATTATCTAATTTATCCCTAATAAACCTCCCTCGGACATGTGCTACAGTCAAGATTTTATTGGTACACTTGAAATATGATACAGATATTTCATCTCTCAGATGTTGAATTTTGGAGGGAATATTTACTGAAGAAAATACAGAATAGTCTGATGCAATAACTGAAATTAAAAAGGAAATTTATGAAAAGGAGAAAATATCACTTATAGTTACTGAAGAACAAAATGATACATTATTTAGTTTGTTTGGATAGCATACGACATAAACGTGATATTATGCCTAACTGTGTTTTGAAGCTTGTGAGAGGATGGCATCCAAATCCTGATGGTATCCCCAATATGGGTCATTTGTGGGAATAGTTTATTTACATATTTCTGATATAACTAATATTATACCATATTTGTGATAATTACATGTTCATGGACTTTCCAATGCCAGTTGGGTGGATTATTTGATTATTGAATCTATTTAATTAGTAAGTAGATTATCAATTCATCAATGCATGCTGTACTAGATTATAGATCTCATATGCATGCTGTTTGCTACTTCCCTACTTCCGTTGTAAATATAAACAAGAAGCTGTTTCCATGACTCTCTCCGCCTACTTGTCAATTACCAAAATTTGAATTTTGAAATTACCTATGCCTCAGAATTTCAAATTGTAATATTTTCATTATCTATTATTTTTATTTTTAGATTCTCATCTTAAAATGTGCCCTATTTGTGCTCTGACTTATCTATAAATTTATTGTTTGAAAAGATTACAAATTAATTTGTTAAACAGAAAATTGTTCCTTAGTCCTTAGCACTGCCCAAATATTTAAATCATCCATGATTTCAAGAATTTTCTCCCTTTTATACTCTGGACATGGTCTTTAATGCTGCAGAGAAGTGATAGTGTAGCTCTTTGTGCATCTCAGACATGCTTGGGCTTTTTATTTTGCAGTGTTAAGTATATACAATGTATGAGGAACATAACAAGATGCAAGCTATTTTATTTTCCAAGCATGGAGCCCAGTACTGGGCAGAATAATCATTTACAAATTAAAGAACATAAAATACACATATGATTTGTAATAATTAAATGTAATTTGAAGACATACTACAAAAAAGAAAAAGTTTTGGAGACACAGTGACTCTGAAGGTCAAGGGGGAGACAACCCATAAAAGCATAATATTCTAACGTATTTATTATATTAAAATATTATTATTTTTTTTTTTTTCTTTCTTTCTTTCTTTAAATAAATCAATTAATAGTTTAGATGTTAATGAAATAATTTCTTTATCTTCACATGATAGTAACCATATAAATTTATCTTCTGTTGATAAGTTCTCAAAATTGGTATATAACCTTTTTATATTATTAAAATATTTTGCTCTACAGTTATCAAATGGCGAGCAAATCATAAGGAAATGAAACTCATCTTCTATATTTAAATTACATGTATTACAAATTCTATCTTCAACCTTCAAACTAATTCATACCTGCCTCTTTCTATTCTTAAATCATGGGCACTTATTCTAAATTTTGTATATGTTTGTTGTTCTGTCTTAGAACCAAATTGTAAATATTCTTCAAATTTAAATAAGTTTTTAAATTTTCTATATGTTCTAAGTTTGTTTCCCATATTACCCTGTTTGTTAGTTTCAGAGTTTAGACTTTCCTTCCACTGATCAATAAACATTTTACTCAACTTCTTTTTAACAATTTGCATTATCTTGTTAGTTGAAACATTGGTATAATTTTTGTATAAATTTTCTAATTCTAAATATTTAAAAATCAATCGAATACAACTTAACCATGAATCTTTATTTTTCTTTTCCATATCTGAAGCCAAATTTAGGGCACTAATAAATAATTTGTTTGATGTCCGACATACTTCGTGATGAATCATTTGACCAATAATTGGTATTAACCAGTCTGTGTATTCAGGGTGTCAACTTAACTATGTCAATGAGGTCAAGGTTATATGTAGCATGTGCTTTTCCTGGCCTTTATTCTTCTTCTCAATGTTTGTCAACAAACCCACGCGAAAATAATAGAATAAATTACTACGCCAGTAACTGTTCGCATCTTTGTAAAGGCTTAAAGAACGTCCTACGTCAATGCCACGTTTTTCATTATTTCTGTTATGCTGAGTCTGTTCTCAAAATTAAACTAATTAGAACCGATTCCATAAATTTTCGCACGATCACTGTGAACTATTTCGTTTACTGTCGTACTTCGGTTGCATATGGCGGGAAATAATTAATGAGCTTATAAGGGGAATCCCTTTACAAGGAAACGACATAAATACTTTATTTACACAATAATTGATACTCAAAGCGTTACAAAAATCAAGCATTATTATACAATGTCAAAAAAAAAAAAAATGAAAACGGAACATACACAACTAGATTTATCGTAAAATTGAATGTAGGACAAGTCGTTAATTTACGTTACTTGTCAGAATATTTTTATGAATGAATACTAGCGTAATAATTCAAGCAAGAGAAACAATATAAATATCGGCATTTTAATCCTCCTGACAATTTGTCATAGTTAAACATTTACCATTTGAGACACGATAAGTTATCTTAAAATCTGCAAAAATAGTAACATTCAAAGTGTAGTGTTATCTAACAAGCACCAGATCTATATTTTGATGAGCCATCTTATGTCTCGACAGGTGATAAGATCATGACGGTTGTCATGTAAACAAACAAAAATGGCCAAAAGGCCACAAGTAAATACGGTTTTGCAAATCGTATAAAAATTATGTTAATTTGCCCTCGAGTCTTCATGTCTTTTCCCTTCACTTCCGTAAATCAATTTTTTTCTGTTATGCAAAGTTATGACTTCCTTTTCTTTAAATCCGTGTCATTGATGTAAATCCAGTGTTTTTATTACAATTTTTGACAGTACACAGTGTAAACAATAAAAATACACAAAGATTTAATTAAGCAAATTGTTAATTAAACAGCATGTCAAAGGCTTAGTCAAGGTTCGTTGAACCGTAAAAAGGTAAAAATAGCCATAATGAATGGGGTACGGCAAAGGGTGAAAATTAAAACGACATAAAAATTGAAATGCACGTTTTCTTGGTCAGAATTTCATTTTACAGTTGAAAACAGATGCGGCTAAAATTTAGAAAAAATATTTGACTAAATTATTACACGACATGTACGATGTTCAATTAGAAATTTGAAAAATGAATGGTTTGTGTTTTACTCACACGAAACGATTTTTTAGAAAAAAAATTAAAATGGAAACATCTTCAATCATCAAAATTTTTGTATTCCTTTTAAATTTTTTAATTTTACCTGAAACTGAATGATCACACTATAAATTAAATTCATAGTTTTAAAATAGCACATTAATTTTAATTAGAATTAATCACAGGAAAATGACATTGAGCTTGGTAAACTAAATTTTTGACACAATGCTAGCGTGGACCAATAAAAAATCAAAAGGTTATTAATTAGCCTAATTAATGAGGTATGAAATTTGATATTACATATATAATTAATAAAATGTTGAAAATAATTTATTTCTTTTTTATTTTTATCCATATTTAATCCGGAAATGATCCCTGGAGTGCAAAATTAATTACATTATAATTTTTTACACCTGAAACAAGTCATACATACACAGACGTAACGAATAAGTAGCACACGTTAAACCGGAAGTCAACTTCACAGGTAAACATCGAGTAAATCGGAAGTCAAAACTGCTTACGGATGTGTCAAAGCACCAGATAAGTCAAAGTTTTCCTTGAGTCCCCTGAACTTCGACACAACCGAGTTTCACTGTATCTCGAAAGACAAAAATGTTATGGCCCGGACAAGAAAATACTATTTAAAAAACAATTATTTGACCTTGAGGTCAAAGGTCAAGGTCCCACGAAGGTCATTACGGTACGCGACACACCGCCTTATGGTCATGCACCCACATACCAAATATCATTGACCTATCTTGAAAGACAAAAAAGTTATGGTCCGGACAAGCTTCACTGAGAAGAAGCGGAAGCAGAAGAAGCGGAAGAAAAAATCAGACTAAAACAATATGTCTCCCTTCGTTCGAAGGGGAGACATAATTATATCTCATATGATATCTGACTGGAACCGGCTGCCACAGCCCATAGGTATGAGTCACTTGGTTGAAACATTCAAGGCTGAGGTGCCCTCTATCAAATACTAATTTATGAAACATGTAAATAGTTTTTAACATTTTTTAATTGTCATGTGCAAACTATGAAATATTCTTCAACTTGTTGATGGTTGGTTGGTTTTATGGTGTTTAACGTCACTTTCAACAATATTTCAGTTATGTCGTGGGGGGTCAGTTTTATTGGTGGAACAAGAAGTACCTAGAGAAAACCACCGACCTGTCGCAAGTAACTGACAAACTTTACCACATAATGTTGTATCGAGTACACCTCGCCTGAGTGGGGTTCGAACTCACAAATTTAGTGGTGATAGGCATTGATTGCACAGGTAGTTGTAAATCCAAATACCATACGATCACGACCACGACGGCCCCCCAGTTAGTATATGGTCAGAAAAAATGGTATAATTTTGATACTGACCTGACTAGTAGAAAGTTTAAAATGTACACTTGTGCTATATGTTGTGTCCATATGTAGGCTGGGAACATTCATACCATTCTTGATTGCAGCAAGTTTAAGTCCTAATAAATGTCTATCTACTCCCTGTCCATTAATAGCCTGAAATATATAAACAAAATGTATATCTACTCCCTGCCCATTAATAGCATGAAATATTTAAATATATATAAAATAAATGTCCATCTACACCCTGTCCATTGATAGCCTGAAATATATATTTTTTTTCAAATATCTATCTACACCCAGTCCATTAATAGCCTGAAATATATATAGAAATCATTATAAATGTCTATCTACACCCTGTCCATTAATAACCTGAAATATATAAACAAATATCAAAATAAATATAGATTCTCCTTCAGTTGCCATGGGTTACAATATTTCTCCACTCAAGAGAGTTAAATTTAAAGTTTTTAATTTAACTCTCGAGAGTGGAGAAATATCGTAACCCACATGGGCAACTGAAGGAGAATTTGTTTCTCCCATTATTTAACACGAACTTTATTTCAAAATTTGAAATTAATGCGTTTGAAATTGATGCGGGGAAAGGCACGAGACATTTTAATCCTCTAGAGGATTACAGATTTTTCCACCACTGGTTCAGCGGGGTTAAAACGCCGTAATAATAGGAGAAAGGACTATTCACACTTTATCCATAATGTTTTGTTTTTAATCTGATGTATGACACTTTAAAAGTGACAATATAATAATGATATCTGGAGCATGATGTTCTAGTGACTAAGGGGATCTTTTCGACAATGAGTTATACATATAGACACCAGGGCTAGAAATTAACTTTTTTCACCACAAGCAAAACTTTGCTAGTTAAATAAAAATCTACTAGCAAACAGACTGCCATGACTAGCAACCAAATTTAACAAAAAAATGTATGTTATTTTCATTGAAATATGTAATAATAAGATTGTAAGGTTTTATTAAATTAAGCAATTCACTGTCTCCGACTATATCGCATTGTGAAAAGCGTCCTTGACCATTAAGTACATTTGTAAGTCGCTCCCGGACATTCTGGTTTCCATGATTTATTTCTTAAAAGAAACATGTACCTGATATAAACAAACAAGCATTAATATTTCCTGGGGAATGGCCATATCATATGAAAACATACAGTGTTTTAAACAATGTTTTATTGGACAGTAATATAAAGAGCCACACACTGTACCCTCAAAAAATTACATGTACCCCCAAATTGGTGGAGTTGGGGTACATGTACCCTCAAATGAAAAAAAGCTGTGGGTATGCTGCATAACTGTGCATGTATTATTGTACTGAACTTTTTTCATCTCAAATAATTATATAATTATTACCAAGATAATAACTAATGACTGGCTTGTCTGTTTTATCTTTCATTATGTAATGTGACCGAATAATTATTGTAAAGCCAGTAAAGGAAATATGCCTGTCTGTTAATATTGTTGTTGTTGCTTTTTTTCGTGTGATAATTGTATAAAAGAGATGAGTTAGAGGTATTCAAGCTGGAAACAGAGCAATAATAATTATTTGAATAAAATTAGAAGATCACTTCTGTTAAAAACACAATAATTGATTTACTCTAGCTAGGCCAAAGTTGGATAAACGACAATCGTAATCTTGCCATTCTTGCAAGCAGACTCGCATTGGCTGCGGTCATACGATAGTGTAACAGCTGTCACACAATGATTTTCACGATTATTTCCTCTTAATCACTGTAAACACTAATCACAATTATAAATCTACCTGAAACTTGGCGAAAGAATTTCGTAATTTTTGTAACGATGCGATCGTGATCAGAAACTTTTCTCCTTTTTGACATTTCGACTGGTAACTTGAACTGTGAAAATTACAACCAGATGTTATTTTAAAAACCGGGAACCAGTATGGTTGTTCGTATTTCTCGGACAGAGACGTAAATATTCATATTTCTCGGACAAATACGTAACTATACCGTCCTTTTTTATGAAGTCAATGCGATCTTTACCGATCTTACGCAGAAAACAAATTTACACGTTTGTCATTGTCCAGATACGATTCTGAACACATAATTTTTTTACAACTAGCAAAATTCTGCTAGTTCTAGCTTTATTCACTAGCAATATTAAGGCAAATTGAAATTTCAACTAGCAATTTGCCTGCTTGCTAGCGTTAATTTCGAGCCCTGGACACAAACGTGACATACTGAGAGATGGGCTTGATTTGTGTACTATTTTAAGGTACTCGCCCACGCTCACTTGCTTTCTCTAACAACTCGGCATCTTCTACCACTTGAATGTGATAGTGTCATAAACCAAACATTTAATCAATCATGAGTTCTGAGAAATTTATAAATTTTTAAAATATGTTTGTGCATAAATTTCAAGGGGTTGTCATGGTCGTGATCGTATGGTAGTTGGATTTACAACTACCTGTGCAATCAGTACCTACTACCACTAAAGTTGTGAGTTTCGCACCACATCATGATGAGGGGTACTCAATACAACATTATGTTATAGAGCTTGTCCGTGACTTGTGGCAGGTCAGTGGTTTTCTCCAGGTACTCCAGTTTCCTCCACCAATAAAACTGACTGCCACAATATAACTGAAATATTGTTGAAAGTGGCATTAAACACAATAAATCAACCAAACCAATCAATATCATGATAAATTCTAGAAGCAATATTGTAAGAATAATTTTACCATAAAAGTATTGAGGAACCTGTGTGTATGTATTAATAGACCTACATCATTAACATAATTCTTATGTGAGTTGACAGCTTTCTTTAACAATTCTCTTTTCTGATCTTGTGAGACATTTGGATCCATCATTGCTTTACAGAAAGCTAACGATTCAATGGAACATGATCGTATCGTGTCTGTACGTCCATGTTGATATTTACGTAATGATGCAGTTTCGTACGTGGCACATGGTTCATTGTATAATCTGTATAAAAAGAAGAGAAATCAATATCAATCTTCTGGAAACAACAAGGAGATGTAAGGTACCATAATAGAAGTTCATTATATTAGTTCAACAAAATCCAGAAAATGTTCGAATCAGTGAGTGACTGAGTGATTGTTGTTTAATGCCAACTCAGCAATTTTTCAGCTACATCATGGCCGGGGAAAACGAGTTAATTGTCAATGAGATGATGATGAGGTCTGCTTTGTACTAGACCAACACGCTTAGTTGGATTTTTATAGTGCTAGTTCATTGAAACAACAGTCTGTGGACAGACGGACAGAGGTAAAACAGTATATCCCCTCTCTGGTGGAGCAGGGGTATAAATATCGTAGGAAGGATGTGTGTTATACAAAACCAAACATGATATCTGATGTATGTAAAAAAGAAAATTGGCAAACTATTTTGAAAAAATATACCTGAATACTTTCGTTCTTACCTGTAAATAGCTAACTTTAAAGAAATCTATGATAAATACTCACCTGTAGAATGCTAACTGGAATGCTATTTGGATATAACTATCTGGACTCAACTTCTGAGACTTAGGAAAACCTTTACCATAATCTGTAAACTTGTGTACTGATAAATCTAGGTCTTTAATTTGTCTAAAATAATAATAATAATAATAATAATAATAATAATAATAATAATGATAATAATAATAATAATAATAATAATAATGATAATAATAATGTCACAATAGAGGTTACATTAGTCAGGTGAAATCATGTTAGCTATCTGTTTAAATATGAAAACTATTTTCCCAATATTATAAACTTTCACAAGACAAAGATCTTAAGTCAGAATGAAAAACAAAATTACAAGTGATTTTTGTACTTTATGACAATCTTTAATTTCACCATCAATATAAAAAAAATGCAATATAAATCAGATTGTATGATTATTTCATTATGGAGGAGTGGAGGCCTTTTGTCCTATTTCAATCGCGGTCTTTGTGGCCGTGATCGTATGGTAGTTGGATTTACAACCACCTATGCAATCAGTGTCTATCACCATTGATGTTGTGGGTTCAACCCCCACTCAGGGTGATGTATACAACATTATGTGATTTTGTCAGTGACCTGCAGATCGGTGGTTTTCTCCGGGAACTCTGGTTTCCTCCACCAATAAAACATGTTATAAATGAAATCTAGTTGAAAGTGGCATTAAATACCATAAAACTAACTAACCTATTTCTGAACTGTATTAGTATACTATTGTTTTTTAAGAACTGACACGAGTGATTTATCTTGTGTTTGCAAAATTGCTGACAATCTTACAAAAGATAATTGGTTGTTGAGACAACAATAAGAGACAATGTCTCAGATGGAAAAAAACAACATCTATTTAAGATATCTTTGCACAAATTTCTATAGAATCACTAATTATATATACACAATATTAGTGCAGCTTTTTAAAATAGAAAGTTTATGTATATGTGGCTTAAAAACTGGGACAAATGCAAGGTTCACCCTGGTTTTCAGTATGTTGCTCGATATTTAGTTTTCTGTGTAGTGTTTTGTAGATCGTTGTTTGTCCCTTTTTCCCTTGATTTACAGATTCTGATTACCCCTTTGGTATCTTCAAACTCTTCTCTTAGTCTTTTCCCAGTTTTGCACCAAATACACATCAGCTTTATATTTTAAGACACTAAATTAATATTTACTGTGGAAAAACTGCAATAATCCATAGATAATCATAGTTGAATTAAATAATAAAATTATACAACTATCCCATGAGTGCCCCATTTGATATTTTCTGTCAACTAAAAGTGACCTTATTTACAAGTAGTTTCCCAAAGCTCAACAGGCAAAAAATATGAAAAGGGTACCAGAAAAGTTATATTTAGGTCAGTGGCCAAATATAACATAAAATTATCCACTTAATGGAATTCAACTACTCAAATAGAACGAGTGCAGGAAAAACTACTTCATCATTACTTACCCATCAATATCTCTAGTAGCTACTTCAATGGCCTCTAATGTTTTATCATCAAAGTTGAATGGTAATTTCCTAACAGGTTTTATGTCTACTGCCGGTAGTCCTTTCTCTTGGTTCATTTTACTGAAAAACAAACGTACGAAACATATTTGAAACTAGAGGCTCAGTGGACTGAGCCTGTGTCGCTCACCTTTCATTCTGTTTTGAGGAACTTTATACAGAACCTTATATAGGTGCCTTCTACCAAGTTCGGTTCATTTGGTCAAGTGATTTCAGAGCAGAAGATTTTTTTAGAAATTCACCAATCAGAAACAAGAATTGCTTGTGGTGGCCATATTTGTAAATGGATCAAGATGAAATGAGCAGTCTTTATACAGGACCTCCTGTAGATGCTTCCTACCATGTTTTGGTTCATTTGGCCTAGCAGTTACAGAGAAGATTTTGTAGAAATCGATCAATCAGAAACAAGAAATGCCTGTAGCAGCCATGTTTGTTAACTGATCAGGACAAAATGAGTAATTTTATAGAGAACCTTCCATAGATGGTTCTTACCAAGTTTCGGTTCATTTGGCCGATTTATTTTAAAGGAGAAGATTTTTTAGAAATCGACCTTTCAGAAAAAAGAATTGCCTGTGGCGACCATGTGTGTAAACAAATCGAGACAAAATGAACAATCTTTATAGAGGACCTTCCATAGATGCTTCCTATCAAGTTTCGGTTCATTTGGCTAAGTGGTTTCAGAGGAGAAGACTAAAATATGAAAAGTTAACGGATGACAGATGCAGCTACATGGTCCATTACACTTACCAGAATGCTGCTACATGGTCCATTAAACTAACTACTGGTGGTCCTTCAGCTGTTGTATGTTCATAGTTTAATCCACAGATGCCATTTTTACCAACCAGAAACTGTAATAACAATTACCGTAAATGACTGTGTATAGTGTGCAATGAAAATACAGCATTTTTTCTATAATCCAGTGACTGTCGTTTAATGCAGCTATATCATGACGAGAACAAGTTAATTTACAATCAGATGATGATGAGGTCTGCTTTGTACCAGACCAACATGCTAATCTAAATTTTTATAGTGCTAGCTCACTGAAACAACAGACCGCGGATAGCTATGTCGCACCACTCAGACATATTATTCTGATTCCTAGCCAACTAATCTTAGCTCTTTCACCTTAATGCTGCATGTTTAGTGGAGAAGCAACAAACACCAGTTTTATAGTCTCTGGTTTGACTCTATCAGGACTCGAACCCATAGTATATACATGAAAAATAGTATTACTGGATTATGTCCACTTTCTACTAGATCTTTATAGTACTAGCTCACTGAAACAGTTTACAAGTAAACATGTCATTCCACTCTGACACATTATCCTGATTCTGAGCCAACAAGTCTTTGCTCTTTCTCCTTAATTCTGTAATCACTTGGAAGCCCATCAACAGGCAAAATAAGACAATAAAGAAATACAAATATAATACCTGTATAGTTTTATCAAACCACCTGTTTCCTGTGTTTACCTGTATAGCTTTATCAAACCACCTGTTTCCTGTGTTTACCTGTATAGTTTTATCAAACCACCTGTTTCCTGTGTTCATCTGTATAGTTTTATCAAACCACCTGTTTCCTGTGTTTACCTGTATAGTTTTATCAAACCATCTGTTTCCTGTGTTTACCTGTATAGTTTTATCAAACCACCTGTTTCCTGTGTTTACCTGTATAATAGTTTTAGCAAGCAATCTGTTTCCTGTGTTTACCTGTATAGTTTTATCAAACCACCTGTTTCCTGTGTTTACCTGTATAGTTTTATCAAACCACCTGTTTCTTGTGCTTACCTGTATAGTTTTATCAAACCACCTGTTTCCTGTGTTTACCTGTATAGTTTTATCAAACCACCTGTTTCCTGTGTTTACCTGTATAATAGTTTTAGCAAGCAATCTGTTTCCTTTGTTTACCTGTATAGTTTTATCAAACCTCCTGTTTCCTGTGTTTACCGGTATAGTTTTATCAAACCACCTGTTTCCTGTGTTTACCTGTATAGTTTTATCAAACCACCTGTTTCCTGTGTTTACCTGTATAGTTTTATCAAACCACCTGTTTCTTGTGTTTACCTGTATAGTTTTATCAAACCACCTGTTTCCTGTGTTTACCTGTATAGTTTTATCAAACCACCTGTTTCCTGTGTTTACCTGTATAGTTTTATCAAACCACCTGTTTCCTGTGTTTACCTGTATCGTTTTATCAAACCACCTGTTTCCTGTGTTTAATTTACTCCCTCCACCATGTAACATAAGTCTAGCTGCCACACTTCTCTCGTCAGAAATATCTGACGGCAGGTGTTCATCCAGACACAACACAAAAATACTTCTCTGTATATTTTCTAACGAAGCTTTGTTCACTTTATCTATTAAATGAAAGATATCATAAACATGCAGACAAATGAAACACTTGATGCATGACTAGATATTCAGTCGGCCTATCACCACTAACGTTGTGAGTTCGAATCCTGCTCAGGCCAGGTGTACTGACCACCACAATACAACTGATATATTGTTGAAAGTGGTGTTAACCACCATAACCCTAACCCTCAGTCAGCTATTTTAATTCTATACCATACATGTACTAAGTGTATAAAGCTGGAAGCAGTTTTAAAATGAAATAAGAATATCTGATATATAGCATTCTAAGGTTCTCCTCCCTCAGACATAGGTGATCTTAACTGATTTTGGCTACCCTGTTGAGGCACTTTTGCTTTCTTGCTCCCAAAGACTTGTAGAATTATTTGACTTTCCAATCTATTGACTATGAGCGTACCTGATGAAGGTTATTCTGAAATATGTTATGCACACTGAATTAGATATCTAAATTTTTTTTAGCCAAACATCGTTTTGTTGAAGTCAAGGTGTCTTACTATTTAAGTTTATATTGGTTGAGTATTGGAATTATCAGCATAAATTTACATAACAATTTACAACCATATTCTTACTTCAAACCATCCAGGAAAATGACTTATTAGGTTTAATTTTATATGTGATGAATTCGTTCTCAAACTGACAGTTGTGAGTAGAGAAATATTGTAATCAACTAAAGACCATGCAATAACCAATACAACAATGTACAATTAAAAGTCTAAAATAAAATTTTATTTGTTTGGCATTGCCACCCAAATTATTTTATTTACGTTTCAGACAATTCTGTTTTTTATTAAAAAAAATCGGAATCGCGCCGGAATTTCGATCGTGTCCGCGGAGTTTGTTCCGGGCTTTATTTATTTGAAATCTTGATCCTAAAAATGCTTGATGTACACTGCATTGAGAGCAAATGCTTAAATGACATAGAATAGAAAATTGTCTGCTGAAATGAAAATAATGTCAAAGAAGCTTTCAAATGTAAAAAAAAAAATTTCCCTACCTACCTACCCACCTGCTGATAGTGTGGGTCGGCAATGCCAAACAAACAATATTTTAAGGGTGGCCTCATAAAGATATCAGACTTATGCAATATTTCTAAAAAAAATATTGAGGTTTGAAGTAAAGAATTATGGTAATTACCAAAAAAACATGTATCATTAAGTGTTTAAAATAAATATTGTTTGGTTGCTATTGACATTAATTTCTCCTATTCTTTGCGTTGGTTAAATTTTTTAAATATTTTTAGTCACCACAATCGTTAAATTTCTGCATGAATATTCCCACCAATTTCGATTGTCATTAAAAACAGAAATTAATTAACAACTTAAAAATATTGTTTGATGTTTTGGTCATAGGAGAAGCTGATTATCCTTCTGTTACCAGTGGAAGACTATATTTCTCAACTCTCGTTAGCTAAATTTTCAAATTTTACAGATCTCGCTAAAGCTCAAGCTCTAAATTTATAAAATTTAACTATCTCTTTTATAAAATTGTGAGCAGGTAAACAACAAATTAACAATTACATAATCTAAGCCTTATTTATATGTTTATACCTTTGATCAGATGATTATAAGATTTAGCCCAGGTATTTCTATTCTCAGTAGTAAGAATTCCTACAGGTACATCTGGTTTCTTGGACATCTCCACGACACTTTGTAACTGTTTGTAAATTTGATCTATACTTAAAGGTTTGTTGTCTCTCCCATAGGCTTCTAATGAGAAAAACTAAAATAGAATCAACATAAGTATTTATGAATTACTTGTTCTGTACTGACAATACATGTATAGCCCATATTCTTAGTATTTATTCCTCAAATAGTAGATAAACCTAGAAGAACCAGATAACACAACTATTAAGTAAATATGCTTGACCAATAGCCAGTGGTGAGTAAAAATCAAAGGTCTGAGGTGTGAAATATAAGTTCACTCAACCGTATAATTATTAAATTTGGCTTCAATGTGACAAAATCAAATGAATTAAAATAAGCAAGATGAACTGTGAGCTAATGCTCACTTATGATACCCCCGCTCTTCGGCAAACAGGAAGTAGGAATCTGACAGGTCAAAAAACGCTTCCCACGATATGGGGTACCAATATGAAGCTTGCGACCAAATATCAGATTTCTGCCATCAATAGTTGCTGAGAAAAATGCGACGAAAAATGGGCATATATGTTCAATGTGTATAAAATCAACAAAGTCGGCAAACAGGAAGTAGGAATCTGACGGGTCCAAAAACGCTTCCCACAATATGACATACCTATATGAAGCTTGTGACCAAATATCAGATTCATGTCATCAATAGTTGCTTAGAAAAATGTGACGAAAAATGTGCATATTGGTTAAATGTGTATAAAATTTCAACAAAATCGGCAAACAGGAAGTAGGTATCTGACAGGTCCAAAAACACTACCCACAATATGGAATACCTATATGAAGCTTGTGACCAAATATAAGATTTCTGCCATCAATAGTTACAGAGACAAATGTGACAAAAAATATCTTGGACGGACGGAAGGATGGACGGACAGACGGACAGAGGTAAAACAGTATAGCCCCTTCCCCTTCGGGGAGCGGGGGTATAAAAATCAAACAATATTTAGGAGAAAACTGTATTGTATTTGAAAATTTCACGCCATCAATTGAGGATTTGATGGTGGCAAATTGAGTTTACTGGCGATGTGATAGCGGAGCCAGTAAACGGATATTTGCGACCATGAAATCAACAATTGATGTCGTGAAATTTTCAAATACAATACAGTTATCTCCATTCTAATGCAATCATATTTTTGTGTATAGATGTGTATTGCCACATTACTGACAAGATGACGTAAGCTGTAAGTAGCTAAAATTCTAAAAAAATATTTCATGCTATTTCAACCGAGGAATTGATACAGTGAAAATAACACCATTAAATCAACAATTATTGCTGTGAAATTTTCAAATACAATACAGTTATCTCCATTCTAATGTAATCATGTGCATTGCCACATTTTTGACAAGATGACGTAAGCGGTAATCAGCTAAACATTCTAAAAATAGCTCATGATATTTCAACCACGGAATTGATACCGTGAAAATTACAGCAATGTCCAATCACAAACAAGGAATATTAAACAACTACATTTATAGAATGAAGTATAAATGTGGAATATATTTATCAAATTAATAAATAAAAATCAACTTGCCCACAGTGACATAAGATGACAAAGTTTGTTTACATAGTGATTATAAATGACAACTCAAACAGTGAGTCAGTCATTGTTGTTTAACACAAGGAGAACAGTGAGTCAGTCATTGTTGTTTAACACAAGGAGAACAGCGAGTCAGTCATTGTTGTTTAACACAAGGAGAACAGCGAGTCAGTCATTGTTGTTTAACAC
>MJUT01046388.1:5041-39260 GCA_002080005.1 Gigantidas platifrons | reverse complement strand
TGTTAAGGTGATGCCAGCTTTGTACTAGATCAGCACATGTTAAGGTGATGCCAGCTTTGTACTAGATCAACACATGTTAAGGTGATGCCAGCTTTGTACTAGATCAGCACATGTTAAGGTGATGCCAGCTTTGTACTAGATCAGCACATGTTAAGGTGATGCCAGCTTTGTACTACATGTAGATCAGCACATGTTAAGGTGATGCCAGCTTTGTACTAGATCAGCACATGTTAAGGTGATGCCAGCTTTGTACTAGATCATCACGTGTTAAGGTGATGCCAGCTTTGTACTAGATCAGCACATGTTAAGGTGATGCCAGCTTTGTACTAGATCAACACATTTTAAGGTGATGCCAGCTTTGTACTAGATCATCACGTTTAGTTGAACTTTAATACTGCTAACAAATTGTTTATTTGGCATTAAACAACAAAATCTCCCTCACTCGTATATTTTATTACTTACCTAAGTTGTCCCTCCAGTGTTGTATAGTTCTGTTTAGGTAATACAATACCAGGACTGACATGAATTGTTACTGGTAACCTCCACTCTAAATACGCTGTGTTAGTCCACCAATCAGACAACTGAAAAAATATCATGTGGTGAAACATTTTCCTGGTTAGAAAATAAAATAACTGAAATCAATGAAAAATAGCTGAAACCATCTACTCCCCCTTTCAAAATGGTCTGACCGTGTCCAGCAACTTTCGGAAAACAATTTTTTGTGGAAAATAGCTGAAATCAGTTAAATAACTGAAAAGAATGATCCCTGTAATAATAACCAGTAGGATTTAAAAACAAAACTTGAGGAACCACCTCATAATAAGGATTGGGTACACATCTGTACTTGATTTTTAAAGCAAACAATAAAACAGATTATTCTATATACACTGCCACCCTGTATACAGTAGCTCAAACATTTATAGGGTTAGGGTTATGGTGTTTAACACAACTTTCAACAATATTTAAGCTATATTGTGGTGTCAGTTTGATAGAAGGAAACCCGAGTACCAGGAGAAAACCACCGATCTGCCGCAAGTCACTGACTTAAACTTTATAACATAATGTTGTATCAAGCATACCTCGCCATGAGCAGGATTCGAACTCACAACTTCAGTGGCAATAGGCACTAATTGCATAGGTAGTTGTAAATCCAACTACCATATGATTACGATCTTGACCACCGGAAAAATCTATAAATATGGTAACATTGACATCGTGTATACAGTAGCAGAAAAATTTATATACATGTCTATGATAACATTGACACCCTGTATACTGTATACATATTGCATAGGATGTTGTTAAATGTTAGTACACAATGTATATATTACTAAAGAAGGAAATAGATCACACAAACATTTAATTCTAAATAAATTGATATTAACAGGAAACGTATGCAAATTAATATTACCCAATTTGTTTCTTTTTCAGCTCTTTCTTCTAATAATTTTTGTAGCTTTGGACCAGAATCTCTTCTGAATTCTTCTACATACTGGAAATATAATGTATATTTGTTTCTTCAAATTAGCTCCGGGTTCATCATAGAAAACAAGATCTATAAAATGATTTTATTTATGGCAGAAAGTTAATGTTCAAGTTCATTGCAAAAATCACAAACAAACAAAGCTATAATATATAAAAGAATGAAATTGATGACACAATAACAATAATCCATTAAAATCTAATAAACCTAGATCAAGTAGACTATAAACCATTAAATTATTATTTTTACTTTTGAAACAATGATTAGAATATAATTTTATGTGATTTAAATAGCGTTTATTCCAAATATACATGTATATATATATTTACAATTCTAACATGGCATGCTACTTTCGCATTGAAAACAATAGAGGACTCTAAATAGCACAGAACACCCTTGCACATGCACAGAAGGCATATCTAATCGACAGCGTATTTTGCATATTTGTACTTTATGTATGTTAAATTAAAAGAATAAAAAAATAAATATACAAATGAAACTAATTTTTGATCATTATCAATTTTTATAACGTTTCTGTAGCGTTATATATTCTTGTAAATAATAGCGAGAGGTAATTGGAACAGCACCCAAAAATAACCTCTGTCTAGGTACGCTTGAATGCATAAAATTACCGTAGATTCCCTGTTAGAATTGAAACAATTCTCGATTGCCGGCTCGCTTTCGCTCGGTGTAAAATAATGCCTACCCATGTTAAAATATGCATAGAGCCCAGCATCCGAGAATTCTTTCTTTAACAAAATTTACAAACTTTCAGCCAAAAAAATTTGATCAATAAATATGGCATAAAATTAATACATGTATTGCAATATTTAAAAAGTCCTGTTGTAAATAAAAGCAGGTGTTTAACAAGACAAAAAATATTCAGCCAGTGAAACTATCTAACCTGTTCAGTTTGTTTATAATCTTCATCAGACACTAATGGTCTCACTGTTTTTAGATATTTCTGGAGCGTAGCATCTAAGGCAGGAACAGGAAGCTTAGGAAGAGAATCCTGGAGAGAGAACATTCTCCCTACAACTTTCTTATACGCTGGCTTCATTATCTGTTGTTTTCCTAAAATGCTGCTAATCTGAAATTAGACAACAAAATTAAACTTTGGAAACCAAAGACATACATTTAAATAATTATTAGTATATTGACATGATGGAGGTCATGTTTGATAATCTTGCATTGTGTTTAACGGTGAGGTTCTCAAATAGTGATATACATTTTTGTGAGTAACCGCCTTACGCCTGCCACATTTTTGTGCCTGTGTCATAAGACAGGACCGAGATTTCCTACATGTCTTCTCTTGGTTTTTTCTATTTTTTTTTCTACACATGTCTTCTCTTGATCTTTTCTATTTTCTATTTTCAACAAGTTGAGGTGATTGATCTAAAACACTGTTGTTTGTTTTGTTGATTTTGGGGGAATTGTAGATCGTCACCATATTCACTGTGGAGCAGGAACTGCTTACCCTTCCGGAGCACCTGAGCTCACCCCTGGTTTTTAATGTGGTTCGTGTTACTCGAGCTTTAGTTTTATGTGTATGCTTTGTTGATCGTTGTTTGTCCTTTTGTATCTTCAAACTCTTCTTAAACTTTATTTCCCTAATACCAAATATGAAAATGCAAAAATAAATCATGGCAAATGGTCTCATCACTAAATAAATTTTCAGGGTTATGGTGTTTAATGCAACTTTCAACAATATTTCATTATATCGTGGACGTCTATTTTATTGGTGGAGTAAACAGGAGTACCTGGAAAAAACCATCAAACTATTTCGCAAGTCATCGACAAACTTGCATAGAGTACACCTCACAATGGGCAGGATTCGAACTCAGAACTTTAGTGGTGATAGGCACTAATTGCACAGGTAGTTGTAAATCCAACTATCATACAATCACGATCACAACGGCCTCCTATAAATCTTCATACAACCTCCATCTTTTACATTTTTTATATACATGTACATGATGTAATATAATTAAACTACATTGGCCAGATGTTGAATTTCAAACTTTAAACAAATATATTTCCGAATTACAGTGATGGTATATATGCGTAAGAAAACTTTATTTTTCTTAAAGTATAATACAGTTGAATCTCATTATATCGAAGTACATGGAACTGTTTTTTAAACATTTGAGTTATTCAAAATTCGACTAAAGGGGAAGAAAAGATTAAGTAAGATAGATAACTCTGTCAGGGTAGTTTAGAAAATATGGAGCCAAACTAGTGTTGTCCATCATATCATGTCCAAAATTTTACCATCATTTTGTATGTACATGTAATATGTACATGTACATTTGTACGTATATTTAAAATGTTACAATGTACATGTGTAAGTATTGATTTTGTTGTTGCTGAAAAAATAAATTTATTTAAATTATAAAAAAAAACTTTAATGAGGTATTATTAAATGAGTTCTTAAAAGTTTATATTCAATAATTATCAGGAAACTTGGGTAAAAACGAAGCTCGTATTCAATTACATTGTGTTCATACATAATACACAAAATAGCAATCGTGAATTTAAAAATTACAGACTTACAAACCAACTTGCATAGTAATCTATTCTATAGATACCACATAATTGATTATGAGCACTAATAAAAGTATCTTTTATTATTCTGTAGTAAAAGCTGATCAACAACCTGACAAAATGTTGTCATGTTATTCAGAACAGTTTAATGTTTATAATGAATATTGTTCCATAAAAATATGAGTGATTCCGCTGTACACAGGCTGGTTCAGCTGAGTGTTGCCGGTTTTGGAGTTCTCGCTACACTCAAGTTGTCCGACATCAAACGCTTTGAAATTTATCTAATATGACTAGACTAAGCTATCACTTTAATGCTTCAATTAAGCAATCCAATTGCTTTCTTTGCAAATGATAATTAACAGTTATCAAAATATAATCTCACCTAATGCTGTAAACACTGGAGGCCATCCTGTTATTACACCTTGTCAGGTTTGTTAATTAATTTAATATATAATTTCGACAAATGAATAGAATTTGAATTGATTTGTATTTTAGGGACTGAAAAATTATTTTGAGAAATTTAAATTAAACACAACTAATCACCCTTCCAGAGCACCTGAGTTCATCCCCGGCTTTTAGTGGGGTTTGTGTTACTTGACCTTTATATGTATGTTTTGTAGATCGTTGTTTGTCCTTTTGTAGTTTTTTCTTTTGGTCATTACGTTGTCTGTTCTTCTTCGATATACGGATTCTGATTGCCCCTCTGGTATCTTCAAACTCTTCTTGATATAAAACCCCCCTCCCAGAGGGTGTGCCAGGGGTAGAATAGGCACCAGGTTTCTCCGTCGAGGCACTAGTCCTCTGAAAGGGGCCAACCCCACGGGAACCCCGGGGTATAGAAATGGGACCGAGAGCTTCTTCGGCTTGAAGGGGGTGTCCATTGCATCGGTTGTGCGGGATGTAAAAATTCACAACCAACCCGTCCTTCGGATGAGACGAAAATAAAACTGAGGTCCCGTGTTGAGAGATTGCCACCCTCTTCGCACGTTAAAGAACCCAGTGTAACAGCTCATTATGAACATTATGCTCATGATGAGTGGTCCACAGGAAATCCGTTGAACTGGCTAAATTCTCCGTCCCTACCCATCACCTTTCCTTGTTTCGAGTCCTGTGGCGTTTAAATTTGTTTGCCCATTCTGTCCTGAATATAGCTGAAAAATTGCTCGCTAGATGTTAAGCATCAATCAATCAATCAATCTTGATATAAATACAACCACTTTTTTCATTTACTTTTATTTTGAATTTCGTATGTGAATATTAAATTTAGTGCAGTTCTTGGTTGCACCACAAGCACTTGTGTAGAGTCAACAATAGGAATGTTCGCCAATCTCATTAGTGATGTCATATTCACTAATTTGCATGTCATTAAACAAATAATTGGTTGGCAGTAAAACAATAACGTAATTGACAGGAAAGTAACCAATTTTTAAACTTTTATAACTTTTTTATTTCCAAACCAATTTTGGTTCTGTTAATATATTGTTTTAGAGACTTAAGAAAATTCATATTTGTTCTGTCAGTTTACATCTTTTTATTTTGATATGATAAATTCATAATTCTAATATGAAATAATGCATTTTTACGCTTCAAAACTAAATAAAACAAGATTGAATTTCCAATCTTTTTATTCTGAATATCTTTATCAAACCTTTGATGTGAATTAATTATTGCTATATAATTTTCATTTCTGAAAGAATTATTAAATTATCGTAAATAACAAAATAATAATGACAATTTAAAGTTGAGCCTTCATTGAAAGACAAGCGAAAATTTTGATTTCCTGCCAACCACACAGGTAAATTCTCAAGCCTGTGACATCACGGCGAACATCCCTATATGCTCGCTATGTACCTAAAATACCACGTGGTATTTTAGGTACATAGCGAGCATATTGTTGACTCTACACAAGCGCCTGTGGTTGCACAGTAGCATATGATGTCAACATTTAATTATACATACTTCTCTTACCACCACCAGAAGTACAGTACAAAATGTACCAGTTCCCAAACAATGCCAATGGAACAATTTACAGTGACAAAACAAACAAGGATAAAGTGACTGTCAGTGGTCAAGCTGGTCAGTAACTTACCACAGACGATCTAACGACACGATACATATCTGTGTCCTATATACTGAACGTCAAAACACGGGTCAGTCAGTTCAGAAATCTATAAATGTTCAAAGTCCAACTCCACATCAGTTATCTGCTCCACTGTATAGTTACTCCCCTTGAATGGCAATGTTTATGTTCCGGTAGATGTGTACTGGTAATTTCCTCCTCTCTAAGGAGCACTCCCGCAGGATACAAATTTTGACTTAAAATATAAAATATTTACATTTTGTTTAAACTGTACAGTTTCACCACCACCTTATCGTGCATTAATCTCTTATCTATACAAAATGTCTCTCATTATTCATGGCTTGGCTTTCAAGTGTTATTTTTACTTAGGATCTCTGATCGTTTCACTTGCAGACTATAACATAATGTTCTTGTAATTTGCTCTATGTCTATATATATATATATATGATGTTGTTTTCTCAAATGGACGATATGAGTTAGTTCATGTGCTGAAGAATCCATAATGAGTTGTAGTAGTTGCCCATTATTCTGTAGAATATCAAATGTATCTTTCTTTATACTGTCAATATAACACCTTTTAAAATGTCTTCATGTGCTTGTCACGTATAGGTTTCAATGTCACGCAAGTTAGTATAAAATGTTCTAGATCTTCTTTTTCCTTCTTACATATTTGACATATTTCTGTTGTTGCATTTTTCTTAAATTTGGCTTTTTTTTCTTGGAGCATGTACGTTCCTGTTAGCAATCTTACTTTTTTTCAGCTTTCTTTACTTTTATGCTGTTATGCTGTATCGTTTTCCAAACTTGATGTGGAGTTCCTAATGGACACTGTTGTATATTCAGATGTCTAAGTGTGGATATTTTTCAAGCTTTTCCTCTTTCCATAGATTTTCCCAATAGTTTCCAATGTGTTTTTTTGTGATTTTCTTGCATTGGAGCTTTTCCGGTACAGTTTTCATCAGAACTTCAAGTTCTGGTAGTCCATATTTCCTTAATTTCTCTATTACTTTGCTCACATAGCACTGTTTTCCTGTTTTTGCCGTACTCAATTGTCTCTCTAATATCCTATACTCGATGGTGTTTTCATCCTGAAGTACATTCCCTAAGAATGTCAATATAAGTTTATCTATTACTGCTTCCCGGGGGATGGGCTCTATTCCAAGTAGAATATAAGCGGCAATATTTGCTGTACGGTGTGGAAGTCCCTGTATTTGCTTACAAATTTTTAATTGCAGTTTTTCTAGTTTTGTCACATCTGTTTGGGTATAGTTCATTACCTCAATTCCATATAATATTCGTGGAATAACATAGGTTTTCCATATTTTTGTAGCTACTAGTGGTGACATACCTCTCTTTGCATGTAGTCCTGAAATCTAGCGAAATAATAGAGAAAAATCTGTATAAAATCGGTATATTATATATATAAGTATCTTGACGTTTAATCTAGCGAAATAATAGAGAAAAATCTGTATAAAATCGGTATAGTATTTATATATATAATATACCGATTTTATACAGATTTTTCTCTATTATTTCGCTAGATTAAACGTCAAGATACTGTGCCTGAACCAAGCAATGCATAAACTGTTTTTCTTCTATAGACACGACCGTCGTGCAGCTAATTTCTCCTCGTCTATTCGCACGACCGTCGTGCAGCTAATTCTCCTTGGCTATTCGCACGACCGTCGTGCAGCTAATTTCTCCTCGGCTATTCGCACGACCGTCGTGCAGCTAATTTCTCCTCGGCTATTCGCACGACCGTCGTGCAGCTAATTCTCCTTCGCTATTCGCACGACCGTCGTGCAGCTAATTCTCCTTGGCTATTCGCACGACCGTCGTGCAGCTAATTCTCCTTGGCTATTCGCACGACCGTCGTGCAGCTAATTCTCCTAGGCTATTCACTCGCAG
Organism: Gigantidas platifrons; assembly: GCA_002080005.1. Classification (NCBI taxonomy): domain Eukaryota; kingdom Metazoa; phylum Mollusca; class Bivalvia; order Mytilida; family Modiolidae; genus Gigantidas; species Gigantidas platifrons. The sequence goes on along the minus strand of MJUT01046388.1, from coordinate 31,245 downwards.
AGTTGTCGTTCGTTCCTTCAACATGTTGCTAGATAATTCGTCCCATTTCCATTTCAACCAACAGATATAGTCGACCATTTCCCGTGTCTGCCTTCAAGTTGGCCATTTCACAGTTTTCCACTTTAGAGAGAGCTAAATTTGTTTTAAAATTCAATAGGGCCTATAGCATATTTTTATTGGTTTTAATATTTTCAATAAACGGAGGACAATTACTGTGAACAAATACTTCCTATTTCGTCGGCCCAAATTTATTTTTATCATAGTATAATTATAATATTAATATTTAATATTATTCATGTTTATATCTTAATCATGTATGATACAAGATTTTTTTCACTGGTCGTGGTCACGGTGTAAAGTTCTGCATTTACTAGTTAACATATCAATATTGTTCCCGTTTATTTGATACGCCTTCTTGATGCATCTAGTACAGTACCGGCTCTGACGACTATCAATATCTATATGAATTACATAGAGAATATTATATGGCTCCGTATCACATCCCGTATCAACCCGAGAGCTTTAGCTCGAGGGATGATATTGGTCGAGGGTTGATACAGGATGTGATACGGAAAGAGCCATATCATATTATATAACTTAAACATGAGAAAGTCTTGTTCTGTATTACAATTGTGACGTCGACGTAGTCACGTGATCAATATCATTTTAAGGGGTATGATAAAGGGGTGATGATATCGATATCAGTCACGGCAGACAAATACAACCGTAATGTTCTTTCAGTATTTTATATATGCATATTTCATTTGGTACTAAGTATATGATAAATAAAATTAATTATATATATACATGTTGGCTTACAGGGAATCAAATCCGAGGTTTATGATCATATTCATGATTCAAATTTTCTGCAGACTTCGTGATATATGAACCCTTGACATTGTGAAGATGCCAAACCCAATTATCTAATAGATACATGTATCCATATATATTCCCACCAAACTGTGCAATCACCCTAACTCAAAATATTGCGAATCCATTTAGCACAGGTGCTCGACGTAAAACTTTTCGATGAATAGATAATACATTATTGAAATTCAAAAATAATAAATCTTAGGAATTTAACGCGCAAAACGTTTTCTACGCACGTAAAAAAAAGTAATGTTGGATTTCTGTGCAGTGCATCATATTGATGAATTTATCGTCATTATTAAGAATATAAAACATGTCTATATACTTAGAGCATTCATAATACAAGTCATATCTCAAATCACTATATAACGGACAGTCCAAGAGGAAATGTTTCTCGTTTCCAACTACTTCCATGTCACACAATTCGCATAGTCTATGTTCTACTGGAGTATAGGCGGCCTGGAGTATCTGCCAGTCTCAATCGCAATCGGAAGAGCCCCGGAGCGAAAAAGGGGCCATTGTCCGTCTTTCCATTCTTGAGATGCTTACTTTGAGGTATTGTTCAGTTTTAACAGAGTTCTTATAGAGTCTATGTGTCTTAAGTTTATTTCCATTTTTTACGTTTCGTCTGTCATCAAAGAGCTCAGAAAACCACTCTGTGCTGTCTAGTTCTAAAAGTTTATCACTAACCACTCTCATCGCACATTTAGTAGATATAGATATATCGTGAATAACGTCTCTATATAAATAATATGTCTTTTGAAACTGGGAATTTTTTCACACGTGCAGTTATCAAATCTAATTAGAGGGAATTGGCCGGAATTGGTTTTCAATGGTTGTCATTTTTGTTTATTAAATCATTATGCCCGTGCATGTCGATCGAGTGGAGGAAGGATACAATTTAGTGTTGCGGTGTTGTTGTTTGGGTTGTTGTGTATTGCCATTTACTGGTTTTAATGTGCAACACGGGGAACTAGCCATGAGATCAGTACACAATACCAGAGTCCAAGCATACAATCCAATTTGGATCCCTTGAATAAGGGAGCCAACACAAACGTAGACTGTACGTATTTTCACTTGAAGACTAACTTTTTTAGAAATAGGCCAATCAGAAACAAGAATTTCCTCTGGCGGCCATGTTTGTTAAGGGTCATAGATGCTTCCTACCAAGTTTCAGTACATTTGGCCAAACGGTTTCAGAGGGGAAGAATCTAAAAAATCAGCCAATTAGAAACAAGAATCGCCTGTGGCGGCCATGTATATTAACGGATCGGGACGGAATGAGCACTCTTTATAGAAGACCTTCCATAGATGCTTCCTACCAAGTTTCGGATCATTTGCCCAAGCGGTTTCAGTAGAGAAGATTTTTAGAAATCGACCAATCAGAAACAAGAATTGCCTGTGGCGGCCATATTTGCTAATGTGAACACTCTTTATAGAGGACCGCCCATAGATGCTTCCTACCAAGTTTCGGTTCATTTGGCCAAGCGGTTTCAGAAGAGAAGAATTCTTAAAATCAGCCAATCAGAAACAAGAGTCGGTGGCGGCCATGTTTGTTAGCGAATCGGGACGAAATGAACAATCTTTATAGAGGACCTTCCATAGATGGTTCCTACCAAGTTTCAGTTCATTTGGCTGAGGGGTTGTAGAGGCATATATCTGTAATTCAATTCATAGAGATAACTGCATTTTGAATACAGATATCTATATTTAAACTAGATCGTTACCTCCATTTTAACAGAAAAGAAGATTTTTTAGAAATCAATGAATCAGAAACAAGAATTTCCTGTGGTGGCCATGTTTGCTAACAGATTGGGATGAAATTAGCAATATTTATTGAGGACCTTCCATAGATGCTTCCTACCAAGTTTCGGTTCAATTGGCCAACTGGTTTCAGAGGAGAAGATTTTTTAAAATAGGCCTATCAGAAACAAGAATTGCCTGTGGCGGCCATGTTTGTTAATGGATCGGAGCGAAATGAGCAATCTTTATAGAGGACCTTCCATAGATGCCTCCTACCAAGTTTCAGTTCATTTGGCTGAGGGGAAGATTAAAATGTTAACGAACGACGGACGCCAAGTGATGGCAAAAGCTCACATTGTCTTTGGCAAGGTGAGCTAAAAAGGGGGTAGGTGCAGTATTTTCTGAATACAAGTTTTAAGGCTTATACACTCTATATATCATGGATTATCGTTCGTAAATCACCAAAACTGCGAGATGAATAGGACCCTATATCTATTTGCAAGGTAGCCCCCACCCGTGTGTCCTATATCTATTCCACACGTCACGGTCGTGTAAACAGAATTCCCTTATGTAATTCACACGACCGTCGTGTATATATCCCATCCTTTGTGCGTTGTCTATTTGCAGGACGGTCGTGTAAATAGAATTCCCTTATGTAATTCACACGACCGTCGTGTATATATCCCATCCTTTATGCGTTGTCTATTTGCAGGACGGTCGTGTAAATATAATTCCCTTATGTAATTCACATGACCGTCGTGTATATATCCCATCCTTTATGCGTTGTCTGTTTGCAGGACGTCGTGTAAATATAATTCCCTTATGTAATTCACACGAACGTCGTGTATATATCACACCCTCATGCGTTGTCTATTTGCAGGACGGTCGTGTAAATAGACTTTTCCGGAATGCGCACGACGGTCGTGTATATATCATCGGCCGGTAGATGTAATAAAAGGCGGGAGTTTCAAAACGTATTTTATCCCCATACACCGGAACTTGTTAAATGTGTTATATTTTTACATTGTCCTAATAGTGAGTGATCGTTGTTTAACGCCAACGAAGCAATTTTTCAACTATATATCATGGTGACACTGTCCGAGAGCGTATATATAATCTGACATCCCGTTATCGAATTTAGCTAAATTGGAATTCAAACTAGGCGCTACCTACACAACTTACATTCCGCTCGTAGACACAGGATGCTATGATAAAATAGGATGTGCAGTAGTGGAGTCTGATACTGTAAGAACAATCTCAGTGACAAGAAGATATAGAACAGTACAAAATTGTGATGGTAACTCTTGTGACAACAGTGTTAATATGTACAAATGATGCACGTTACTATGGTTTTATTTTTATTTATTTATTTATTTATTTATTTATTTATTTTTACAACTACACGTTATTGGATATGGTTTTCACGGTAATGGTACAACTGTATATATCATGGCTGAACTGTAAATAATATGGTGATGGAATGGTATGTGAATGATAACTAGGGTATGAGAAATCAAAACTGACATGTCCTGATTTGGAACAAATTGGAACATGGTTATCCTATGAAGGATGGACAGAAGAAGAAAAGGTAAAAAGGTTAACAGGTTAGTCCGACAGTCCGATAGTCCGACAGAGATGCGTTTGTTTTCCCTTTCACTGTTCAAGTAAGAACAGCAACAAAGTAAAAATTCGCGGGAATACATCTAAAGATCTAAAGCTTAAAATAGTTTGACCAATTTTCTTGAATATTTGTTTGGATTTGTATTTGTATGACGGAATTTGCAAATTAAGTAAACTTCTTTAATTCAATGATAATCTCAAAGTAACGATTTTCAGAGAGGGGGGGGGGGTATTTTTGGTTCAAATTAAATCTTTTCGTCTTCTTCGCAATTAAATTATTTTGTTTTCGACAGAGCCGATGTAGCAGACCGAAAAGACTGTCTTGGCTAGATGAGCCGACCGGAACAATAGCAAAGTCTACGTATTCCGGGTCTAGGCAACTATTCGGACCCTTTTTCTTTTAATTCTCTAAAGTAACTGTCTTGAAAATTAACTTGACGAAAATATTTTTTATATTTTCTTCAGTAAAACACATAAGAATCTTTCAACACCAGTTTTTAATATATGCACTAGTAAATAAACTTTACTTTTACTTTATGCACAAGTAAACCCCATAAGAATCTTGCAACGCCCAGTTTGACCACGAATCTTGCTTTCACAGTCACAAAACTTCACTGAGCGAATATTTCTTATAAAGAACATATATTATATTTTCATAGAAACGCTATTAAATTACTTAGTCTGTCGGAATATTGGACTGTCGGACTACTGAACAGTCGGACTACTGGACCATCGGACTATCGGGGTGGCGGACTATAGGTCTGACCCCCACTGTCCTAATAGGACAGTGGCGGATTCAAGGGGGGGGGGGCTTTGGGGGCTTCAGCCCCACCCCTCCCCCCACCCCCCGTTGAAAAATTCAAGCACATATATTAACATACGCTTTTCAAGGCTATTTAACTTCACGATATGGCTTTTAATCGAATGGTTTCGATCTGTGTGATGAAAGTAAAATACAATACAAATTAATTTCTTTGTAATAATTTAATCTTCAAATAGGTAATTAAGTAATTATGCTAAATCAAATATTCAAATTAATTATAAGTTTTTATGAATGTATTGTCAAAGTACCAATTAATCAGGTATTGTCTTAAACCGTTATATAAACATGTCCAGTGTCACAATTGCATATAGGTATAACCACCAACACCTGTAAATTGAGGCTCTTTGAAGGGAATTCTTTTTTAAATAACATTTATTTTTACAAATTAAATGAAAGGCAATTGTTGCTGTATTTAAATAAAAAAAAATACATGAGTTTCCGTTTTGTAAATATATGAATACAGCTTTCTTTCTACAGGCATTTTCCGCCGTTCTATATCGGCGCACTCCTACAATTGTAGGATGGCTAATGCACTATATACATTGGTGTACACCCGCACCCACAAAAAACTTGCACTAACAAAATATGTGACTTGTTCATACGTGTATATGCATTGTTCAGTGACAGTTTGTGCTTTACATAACTATGTACGATGCTGGCTTATTTATATACATCCATGCGCAATATATAAGAATAAAAAACGAGGTTCACTGTTAAAATCGTAGAATCATCGAGCGTAAAACAGTCTATAGCAAAGCACTAAAAACTAGCGTAGGATTGTATACGCAAAGCACTTTAAACAAGGTTCACAGTTAAAATCGTAAAATCATCAGGCGTAAAACAGTCTATATCAAAGCACTAAAAAACTAGCGTAGATAGCACTTTAAAAGAGGTTCGATCACAGTTAAATTCATAAAATCATCAAGAGTAAAACAGTCTGTAGCAAATCACTAAACACTGGCCTAGGATTATATACGCAAAGCACTGGCTAAAAAAAATCGCGCAGATTGTATAAGATATGGTATATACTAAAATAGCACACACTGCGATTTCACTATAAAAAAACGGTAGATACGCGTTATTAAAGCACTAGTGGTTAAATCATTATTACTCTAGCAGGTAAACAAGTTTATCAAGCACATACATGTAGGATAATAGTTAAAAGCGTTACCACTGATAATAGACGAGTACAGGCAGTCCATGCTTTTGAGCAAGATGCAGTCTATCATGCATTATAGTTAAAAGTGTTACCACTGATAATAGACGAGTACAAGCAGTCCATGCTTTTGAGCAAGATGCAGTCTATCATGCATTATAGTTAAAAGGAATTTAAGCACTTTAAATTCTTCACATAATTCAAGCAGTAAACGGTAAACTGTTTCTACGGCAGCATGCCCGTGTCCCCCCTTACCCCGCCATCTGTTTCATTCTACTGGTATGCAGGTCATAGCAGAACAGTCGTGTTAAGTTCTCCAGATCCCTTAACTGTTGCCTTTTCATATGGAATCCACAGTTTATGGTTTTATGTGTACAGTCTATCACCACTTGTAAGAGCATTTTGTGCCTGATTATATCCTGGAATAATCCATCTTTACACTTGTTCAAGAATGATCTTATTTTCTGTATGTGCCTTTCCCGGGTACACTGATGTCTAACACAGACAAGTATGACATGCTCGAGATCTTCATCTGCTGAATCACACATTTTACAAGTTGGTGAAATGGTCTTATTATGCCTCGACCTGACCGTTTGTAGCATATATGTTTGTGTTACTATCCTGCTTTTTATTTCTCCAGTTTTCACATTTATAGGGTTGTTTCCTATACATTGCCATATGTTATGTGGTTTGAATGGTGGATTTTCTTGAATCTGGAGGTAATCTAATGACTTCTTGGATGATTGGTCCTCAGAGCATATTCTATGCCAGTACTTGTCCTGATGATATTTGACATTTTTTTTCCATTTTTCCTTGGATGACGGATTTTGCATTAGCTGCTCCATTGATTCCATTTCATACCTAGATAATGCACTTTGTACTCTGTTGACAAATAGATTACTTTTTTTCATTTTTCATTGCCAGCTGGCGTAGCAAAATTTGACATTCAACTGAGTTTTTGTTTCTAATAATGTTCATCAGCATGGATAGCATATTTCTGTCCACTATCATTTGAATAGGCACCGCTCCAATTAGAGTGTAAACTGCTGTATTGGCAGTCTGATGTGGTAGACCCTGGAGTTGTCTCAGAATTTTCTTTTGCATTGACTCTAATTGTTCCATATCCTTTTTTCCTAATTGGCATGACCTCCAATCCATATGTCATTTTGGGTACATCATAAACTTTCCAGAGATTGTGTGATACCAGCGGGGAGAAACCCTTTTTCATATGAAAGCCTGCCCCCAGAATGCCATAAATAGTAGCTCTTCCAATTTTTATCTTTTCATCTATATCAATTGTGTTCTTTTCATTTCGAGTTATCCCAAGATGTGTGACTTCTTCACTTCTACATATTTTAAATTCCCCAATATCCACTGCTCTTTCTTGCTTGTTATTATAGCATACCGGATCAGACTTTTGTGGGTTGATTTTGACCAAATCTCTCTGTGTATGATGGTAAATAATGTCCATAATTCCCTGTAGTTCACTTTCTGAGTTTGCTAGTACCAAGATGTCATCTGCGCATGTAGGTGCAGCAACGTTTATTGTGCCCATATGGCTTCCCAGCCCGCTTTCTGATACATTGTCTAGAATGCTGTTGTTATAACATTTATATAAGGATGTTGACAATTTTTCTCCTTGCTGTATTCCTTGGTTGACAAAGATTTTATCAGAAACATGATTATCCCATTTTATTTGAATGCTCATTTCTCTATACATATTACGGAGTAGTATCCACATGTCACCATCTATGCCGTAGTGATACATTTTGTTGAATAAGATTTCATAATTAAGCTTATCAAACGCCTTTTCTGCATCCAGGGTTAGTAAGAGGACTTCCTGATTATCCTCGCAGGATTGTATGATTACTTCCGATGCCAGAAATGCGGCAAATATCATGGGAATGTTCTCTGTGAATCCCCTCTGAAGATGGTTTTGGATTTGACTGATTTTTATATCTATTCTGGATTTCAGTACACTTTGCAGGATTTTAGTGAAGGTTTTAGTCCCAGTGATCCCTCTATAATTTGCTGGGTTTTGACGATCCTTGTTTTTCTTTAGTATTGGCGTCAGTATACCCCCTTTTAACATCTGTGGAATGTCAAGCTGTTCTATTACTGTATTGAGGATATGCAATATCAGTGGAAGAAGCTCAGTCACAGCATTTTTGTAGTGTTCTGCTGTTATCCCATCTATATCTGGAGATTTTCCTGGCTTCAATTTTTTTACCGCATCAAGTATTTCCTCTTCCTTTATTGGGTCAATATTGATTTTTCCTTTTTCGGTGTTTTCTATTATGGTATTTTGCAGATGTGGCAACTCATATTTCTCATAGTCAAAATCCTGTGTAAAGTCTGGGTTCGATAGTTCATGGAAATAGCTGGTCCACATTTTTATGTTTTGTGGGTTCTTATAAAGACCAGACGTCCGTTTACTTCAAACTACATTTTAATACTAACTAAATATCATTACAAACATATGATGAGGAAAACAGAGTAGTGCATAAAGCTTATAAGCGTGCCGTGGGAACTGTCATATTAAAGATAGAAAGTGTTGGTGATAAGTTACAGTCACAGCATGTAGAGTTACTAACAAACATAACATTCCTCTCTGCCAAATTGATTGTCGATAAGCAATTATACGCATAATTCATTCGGTTTGCAAACAAAAACTAATCTATTAAAATTGATATATATGATCACTACGAGTTCATTGACTTTCAAAATAAAAACAAAACTATATACACATTAGCTCAGGAATGTCCTGGCTATATAATCACACAGAGGGTTTATTATGCCTCTAAAACACAGTGTGATTTAATACACAAAATCATTTTTCCACAATTAATCTTCTTGGTGGTTTACGAATTCTTTCGGGGTAACGTCGTTCTATCGGATTGTTAATTTCTGATGTTTCAGTATTTTAATTCTTTGCTGAATCATTTACTGTATTGTCAGATACGGTGGTAGATGGTATATTTACTGATGGTAAAACGATTTCAGGTTCTTCAATGTTATTTTCATTAATTTCACTGTCTCGTAATTGATCTATGTGTCTTCTCCAAATAGTTCCCGGTTCAATTTCCACTTTATACATTAACGGACCTTCTCGTTCTTTGATAATTCCAGATGTCCATTTGTTCCCTTTCCCCCTGTAATCCCTTGCAATTACAGACTGTCCATCCTCAAAATAACGACTGTTTTTTGTTCGTTTCTCTTGAAATGTTGTATTCATTTGATTTCTGGAAACATTGATCTGAATATCAGGCTTTATTAAACTTAAGAGTGTTCTTAAATTTCGCCCCAAGAAAAGTTTCACTGGTGTTTCATTTGTTGTGGAATGGGGGGTGTTGCGGTACGTTAACAGAACATTTGCTATTTTCTGGTTAATGTCACTGTTTTCATCCTTCATTGCTCGCATACTGTTCTTGAAAGTTTGTATGAATCGTTCCGCTAATCCATTTGTCGCTGGATGATATGGTGCGGATTTAAAATGCTTGATACCATTACGTTTCATAAATGTAGCAAACTCATCTGATGAAAACTGACTTCCATTATCAGACACTATTTGTGCTGGTATTCCATTACGTGAAAATATCGACCTCATAACTTCAATAGTTTTTGTCGATGTCGTGGTTTTCATTTCAACAATTTCTGGCCATTTCGAGTGAGCGTCTACTAAAACAAAAAACATTCTGTCAAGAAATGGTCCTGCAAAGTCTATATGTACCCTCTCCCATGGAGAAGAAGGCCACTCCCAAGGGTGTAATGGCGCAATGGCGGGCATATTCTGGTTCTTCTGACACCCAACACACTGTTTTACTAACTTCTCGATGTCGCTATCAATTCCCGGCCACCAAACATAGCTTCGAGCTAACGCCTTCATCCTTACCACGCCTGTGTGACTTTCATGTATCAGATTTAAGATCTGTGTGCGAAGTTTGACGGGCACAATGACACGTATGCCCCAGAGTAAACATCCCTGGTATAAAGTTATTTCATTTCTACGACTGTAGAATGGTTTAAGCATTTCATACGTATTTGTGTCTTTCCAGCCATTTGTAACATGATCATGTACTCTTGCTAGCACATTGTCACGACGAGTCTCTCTCTGAATTACAGCACTTGTGACGGATAAATGTTCAATCTGTGACATGTGGAACACATCCTCGCCATCAATGGTATCTTGCCTGTCAGGTTCAGCTAAAGGTAGTCTAGACAGACTATCGGCATTAGTATGTCGTTTAGTGTTTTTATATTCTATCTGGTAATTAAATCCTGACAAAAATAAAGCATACCTTTGCAATCTAGCTGCTGTAGTTACCGGTATTCCCTTATTTGGGCTGAATATTGAGGTCAATGGCTGATGATCGGTAACTAAGGTGAATGATCTTCCAAATAAGTAAGTATAAAACTTCTTTACACTCCATACAATTCCAAGCGCCTCCTTGTCAATTTGGGCATAATTCCGCTCTGATTTCGTTAAAGAACGTGATGCAAATGCCACGGGCCTTTCTGTTCCGTCTGGCATTACATGGGATAGTACTGACCCTAGACCATAGGGTGATGCATCGTACGCTAATCGTACTGGTAAATTAGGATCATAATGTGTCAACAGAACATCTGACGTAATCATGTCCTTTACCTTCAGAAATGCACGATTACAACGTTCATTTTATACCCATTTTCTATCCTTCTTCAATAATTCGTTCAATGGACGAATTTCAGTAGCAAGGTTGGGCAAAAACTTGTGATAATAGTTCACTAACCCTAACAGAGCTCGTAGCTGTGTAGTGTTCCTTGGCGCTGGAGTATTTACAACTGCTTCTACTTTATCTTTAGTTTTCTGCAGTCCCTCTTTACTTATTTCATGTCCACAATAAACTACACTGTCTTGCAAAAATGAACACTTTTCAATGTTTGCCCGGAGCCCATTGTCCTGCAACCTTTGAAGTACATTTTCAAGATTTTCCAAATGTTCATCATCACTTTTTCCTGTGATTATCATGTCGTCAAGAACACACTGTACACCACTTAATCCTTGAAAAATTTGGTCCATAGCGCGCTGCCAAATAGACGGTGCAGACGCAATACTAAATGTTAGCCGGTTGTATTCATAAAGTCCCTTGTGAGTGTTAATTGCTAGTATCTTCTTTGAATATTCATCAAGCGGGATATGTAAATACGCTTGTCTAATGTCCAGCTTCGTAAATTTTCGACCACCTGCTAGTGTCGCAAAAATGTCGTCTATACGTGGAAGTGGATATTGATCTACTTGTAACACCTGATTCACAGTTACCTTAAAATCACCACAGATTCTTACGGAACCGTTCTTCTTCAGTACTGGTACAATAGGGGAAGCCCAATCACTGATTTCGATTTTTGAAATGATACCATCTCGTTCCAGTTTCTCAAGTTCATTTTCTACCTTCGGACGCATTGCAAACGGAATCGGTCTCGCTTTGATGAATCTTGGTGTTGATTGTGGCTTTATAGATAGTGTCGCTTTCTTTTGTGTTAAACATCCAATGCCATTTTGAAATAGATCTTTGTATTTAACAAGCAATTTGTGTAATTTCGGATTCGACTTTTCATACTCCTCTGCCACTTTCACTATTTTCGAATTCGATGACGCTGTTTCCTGGGAAATTTTCAAAGATTTTATTTCCTTCCAATTCAATTGAAAATGATGTAACCACTCACGACCAAACAGCGGCGGTCCTCCTTTTCGAACAACATATAGATCCAGATTTGCACTTTGATTATTGTATTGAACATTAACATGCATTACTCCCTCCGGAATAATTTTCTCTCCTGAATAGGTTTTCAAGGTGACACTTGTACTATCAAGCGGCAATGTAGGAAAATATGTACGATAATCCACATGTGAAATAACAGATACGGCAGATCCGGTATCTAATTCCATTGGAATATTAACCTTTTCAAAACACGGTTTAATAACAATTGCATCCTTTGCTTTCTTGCTTACACTATATTTTCCATAACTATCGGATTCACTATCTTCGTTATACCCTAGTAAGTGTGGCTTCCGTGCATCTGATATCTTCTTTCCTTTGCATGCCTTCTTAATGTGTCCCTTTTTGTTGCACTTATGACATATGGCCTCTTTAAATCTGCATTCATTGGCGTAATGTCCCTGACCATCACATCGATAACATTTCGGTGTGTTTTGTTTCTTCTGTCGAGGCTGTGGTTTTCTCCTGGCATGTAGCTTATGCACAGGTGCTTCACTGTACGAATTTCGTAGTTCAACGGCGTCTTTTGCTGCTGTTTCCATTGCAACGGAAATTTCAATAGCCTTTTTCAATGTTAAACCAGCCTCTGACAGTAATTTCTTTTGAATGTTTTCATGACGCATTCCGCAAACAAGTTTGTCTCTAAGATCATCGGCAAGTCTATCTCCAAAATCACAATGTTCGGCGAGCTTACGTAGCACTGCAACATAGTCATTGATGGATTCACCTTCTAATTGTTTACGTTTGTGAAATCTAAATCGTTCTGCAATTGACAACGGTTTTTGGTGATAAATGATCTCCCAGCAATTTGATTATCTCCTGATAAGATTTTTCTGCAGGTTTTGTCGGACTTGTTAAAGTACGAAGGAGGTTGTAAGTTTTTCCACCAATTAAACTTAATAATGATGCAACTTTCAAAGAATCGTCCACTTTGTTTGCCTTGAAATATTGTCCTAGTCTTTCAACATACGAAGACCATGGTTCAATAGTCTCATCAAACGCTTCAATTTTTCCAATATATGCTGCCATGATAAATTATTCCAAACGTTAAAACTGGATACCACAGAAATCTCACAGAATATTAAAAATATACGGAGAGTCTATAGAATAAACAGTTCTTTCTTTAAGATTCGGAAAAATATCCTCGTCGCCAGTTTTATGTTTTGTGGATTCTTATAAAGACCAGACGTCCGTTTACTTCAAACTACATTTTAATACTAACTAAATATCATTACAACATATGATGAGGAAAACAGAGTAGTGCATAAAGCTTATGGGCATACCGTGGGAACTGTCATATTAAAGATAGAAAGTGTTGGTGATAAGTTACAGTCACAGCATGTAGAGTTACTAACAAACATAACACACATATGCATCATATCTTCATTTGTTTCAGCTGTTTGGTCACCTCTCCGCATAGTCTTGGTGTGGTTTATATTATTTGATCTTTGCATTCGCAACAACTTGTGAAAAAGCTTATTATCCGAGGAGGATGCTGCCATTATTTGTTTTGCTAGGTTCTCTCTTTGTGAAGCATATGGCTGCCTCTGAGCCTTCCTCAGTATTCTTTTGGCCGCACCAGTTGTGATTTTAGGGGATTGCTCTTGTCTTTAGGTGCTCCTCCATTTTTCAACAATGTATGTTTTTCTCTTGATTTTTTTTGGGCCTGTGATATGTTCTTGTTCCAGACAGATTTACCAGCAGTTTTCATTCTTACAGATGTATGATACCTAGGTATGGGTTCATGGCATGCCTTATGCATTATTTCCTCTATGGCCAAGATGTCCTCTTCTATATTGTTGTTACTATATTGAAGTATCCTGTCAGCTCCGTTAGATATGGCTGATTGGTAATTTGGAAGGTCACATTTTTCCCATTTTGTTTTTACAATAATTGATTTTGGTTTATTGACTTTTCTGACAAGATTTTTCCTGATTGTTGCTATAACTGGCACGTGATCCGACGTGTTCTCCGTCTCCATGTCCAAAATTTGTATACTTTGCATTTCCTCTCTGCTTGTTAAGGAAATTTAGTCAATCTGACTGGAAGATTTCCCATTATGGTGGTAGAATGTCTATTTCACTGGGTAGTCCAGGTTTAAAGCCAATTTGATTTCTGTGAGGAATTTCTTGAGCAGTGGATCATGAGATGTTTTAGAGCGGTGTACAGACCCATTCATATCTCCACATAGCATTATATCGTGAGTGTTCTTATATTTTTTCACTATTTCCGTGATTTGTGCCAATGTATCTTTGTACTCATTGTCCATATCTTTGTTGTCAGATGGCATGTAGACATTAATTAAACATAGTGGTTTGGTATCTGTCTCCAGCTGTATAACAATAATTCTATTATTTCCATCCTCCAGCTCTTTGATTTTGTCATCAATCTCCTTTCTCCATAATATTGCTACGCCGCCATAGCCTGTTCGGGCAATTATACTCAATTCTGAATTGTCATCATCGACACATTTAGACACTACAGTCATATTTGTATTAATAGCTTGTAAAATATGTTGTTCTGGATGAAATAGCCAATGTTCTTGCAGGCAGCAAATATCTAGCCTCTTAAGTAGTTGCTTTAGGTATGCCATGTTCCCTTTTACACTTTGCAGATTGAAAGTTCCTACAGAGATTGGCGATGTTTCTTTCTGAATCTATTTCCTGGGCCGATCTCTAAAAAAATATTTTTTCTTTCTTGTGATGATCTTGAGGGTGGACTGACGGGTTTTTCATGCCTCTTTCTTTGATTAAAACTTCCCGTATGAATTTTTGTATTTTGATCCATGAACCTGTTTCCATACTGAGCCTGTTTTTGTGTATATAAAATTTCATTAATCTCTCTCTGGGTTGGGTATTTTTTGTAATAATTCTCCAATACATTGTCGCTGTTGATTTTTCCATTATGATTGAGATGAGGTTCTGGAGTATTGATACCCATTTGGTTCCCTACATCTATTTTCATATCAGCTTGGTTTTGCGTACATAACTTGTCCCTGCTATTACTAGGCTTACTATATTTGCTGTTACACCATTCATTATTAGTTGTTTGAGTACTTATGTCTACTGATTGGTCAACTAGCTTGTGGTTAATTGAACTGCATCTATGGTGCTCTCTATTAGTGTGATCTGTGGTTGCTTTACTACTTTCAGCTTCTGCCTTATTTATTATGGGCACCTGATCATTTTGTTTATATAATTTTGCAGTAATGGCTTGCTGCATTTCTAACATCACAACCTTATTATTTAGTTCCATCACTTCTAGCTGATGTCTCAAATTGCCTTCTCTTATCTTAAACTCATGTTTAATTCTCTCATATATGCTGTCAATCTTGCCCTCAATGTAAGATTCTGTGTTTGTTTGTGTTTTATTGCACGGACATTGCTCATGACAGTTGTTGTTACCCATCACATTCTTGATTTCTATTTGTGATCTAAGCAGATTTATAGTATTTTTATAGTCTCTATTGACGTCTTCTAGCATGGCTATTCTTGCTTTACATTGAATAAGTTGGTCTTCAATATGTTTTTCTTGACCAGAAATTTCTTTGGTTTTTTGCCCTCTTTTTGTCTTTTGCTTTATAGGCACCTTTACAATTGTTTCATCATCTAAGGCCTTGTTTGCTGTTTCATCATTTCTAGGTATATTATTAGTTTCAACACTATGATCTTCAATTCTGGAATCTACTAGTATTTGCTCTTGCAGAATCAGATCAGCCATATTATGATCTTGGCTATCTGGGATAGTTTGGTCTAATTGTGTACATGAGAAGCAGATGTAGTCATCGTTAGTATTCTCTACTGGTATTAGTTGCTTTTTTTTTGCAGTGGACATGTATGGTTTGTTCACATTTGCAGCAGAAGTAAGTTGGGGCAAATTGGTCATTTGCCACTTTTCCACAAATACTACAGTTAATCACCGACAGGGCTTCATGGATTTCTCCTGCCAGCGAGGTTTCCCCACTAGTTTTGTGCTCTAATCTTGCAACCAGCGAGGCGTCCCCACTGGCGCTAGTTTTGTACTCTATTCTTGCATCCAGCGAGGCATCCCCACTGGTGGAATGTGCACTATGTTGCATTTCTGTTACCAGCGAGGCGTCCCCACTAGTTTCGTGCTCTATTCTTGCATCCAGCGAGGCGTCCCCACTGGCGCTATGTGTATTATGTTCCATTTCTATGACATGCGAGGTGTCCCCACTAGTTGTGTGCTCTATTCTTGCATCCAGCGAGGCGTCCCCACTGGCACTGTGTGCATTATGTTGCATTTCTGTGACCAGCGAGGTGTCCCCACTAGTTTTGTGCTCTATTCTTGCATCCAGCGAGGCGTCCCCACTGGCGGTATGTGCATTATGTTTTCATTTCTGTGACCAGCGAGGTGTCCCCACTAGTTTTGTGCTCTATTCTTGCATCCAGCGAGGCGTCCCCACTGGCGCTATGTGCTTTATGTGGCATTTCTGTTACCAGCGAGGCGTCCCCACTAGCGTTAACTACTTTGTTCCCTATATGCTTATCCAGCGAGGCGTCCCCACTGTTATCCTGATTTCTATTACTCTCTGTTTGTAATTTATCCATGCATTGCTTTATTTGTTGTTCAAGCAATCTATTTATTTGTGAGCAATTTCCCTTTCTATCCATAAGAACTGCAATTTCCTGTAGGTGCGGTAGAAAATCTTCTCTACCATTTCCGTTCACCTCTATCCTAGATGTTGTGTGGAAAAGATTTATGCGATACTGCTGTTTATTGTCGCTTAGCCTGATTACTGAGCATAATGTCCTTGTACACAGCCCATTTTTATCTTTTTGATCTTTTGCTTGTACTGTATACATGCTATGGTTTGAGAAAAAGCCTATCATTGCCACCTTTAGTAACTCATATGCTGCTAAGGAAAGCTCAAGAATATAGTTCCCATGCTTATATATGATCAGGATATCATCACGTCTGTTACACTGTTCAAGCTTTTTATTCATAGCCTTCTTTTTGTTAAGACTGAATGTTTCATATTTAAATGGTGTAAATATTGATGGCTTCACTCAATTTCTTGTGGATGATCGTGTGGTTAACTCCATGTTGTTTATAATTTTGCAATTGGCTAGTCAAATTATGTGAAGCAGTCTTGTAGAATTTTGGTGGTTATCTTTCTTAGCCAAAGCCTTGCGAGTATCTTTTTGGGGTGTACACCGTCGCTTTCTAGCAGTGATAAGTCAGTGTAGGTCTTTGTTCTCCCTTTTTTGTTATGACCTTTTGAGCCTCTCCACAGATCTTGCATAAATTTTGGGGACCTATTCTGGCTACCGTTTAAATGCTGGATTTCTAGGTTAAGCTCATCAAGTTGATACTCAAGTGCAGTATCTTGATATTTATAGGCTTGGTATTCAGTGCACCCTTGCTTATAGTTCCAATGTTGTATGGATACTGATGGGACCTCCAAAAATACAACATCAGAAAATCTCACTGAAGTTAATTGCTACTCTTAGCTCATGAAACTTTCGGACTATATATCTGATATTCCTGTCGTTGTCCGTATCAAGGGATATTAGCCGTGTGCTCTTGTCTAAATGTGTGACATCACATGTGCCTAACCAAATATAGAAGGTGTATTTTTCAGATGTGTCAATTGTTGAAGTGAGTTCCTTTTCAACCCAATCTATAGCCTTCTGTACAGTCCAACCTTTTTTCCATATAAATTTAACATTCAGGCAATGCTCAGTTGTTATCTCTCTTTGTATATATTTCCCCTTGCTATCAGCCAAGATCACAGCTTTCCTCTTAGAACTCTTCCTATTAACTTCTCTAGTGTTTATATAAAACTTCCTACTTGATTTCCTTACTCTATTCTCCGACATGAAGGATACTTTAAGATTATTCGGATTCCAAAAAAAAAGAAAAAAAAAGGGGGGTGATGAAATCAAATATGGCGCCCTCGTGGAAGATGGCAGGGAAGGGGATAGCGGACTAGAGACGGGTTTGTGTGCTTGTTTCAGCAGTGATGTAGTGAATGTTTGTGTTCAATGGGATAAGATAGTGTCCCTTATCAATTATTGGGTGCGGGTGTGTGACAATCTCTTGCAAAAACTCAATAAATTCTCTGTGCTCTGTGCGTGCTGTGCTACTTCGTCAGCCTTCTTCTCACCATATTTTAAACTCTAAATGAAAATATAAATACATTATAAAATAATCAAAATTAATTAGAAATGAAGTAGACTTAAATTAAATTTTTTTCCTGCTAATGGTCAGATCCTCGAGCACTTTACAAAACTGCCAAAACATACATACACCAGATGTAACTTCTTTGTTGTATTCCATTTGTAACTTTGATTTTGTCGTAACCATTGTTATTGTTCAAATGAGCCTGGCTTTTAAGAAATCAATACAAGAGAGGTTATTTGACATAGGCATATCCTTAAAAAGCGTAACTTTAGTTCAGAGCTCACTAGACTCCAAAGCAAATGTTGAACAATTGAGCCACCAGTCTTTTGAGAGGAGTGTTCAAATATGTGAACCGCTAGACATAGAGGTTAAAAAACCTAGAATATGCGGGTGACACATAATGAGAGATAATGTTGAAGCAGAGGGTCCGGAAGACTACTTTAGGAAGTCAATAACTGTACCTTTTCTCGACTATGCGCTAAATGAAATGAAAAGAAGGTTTACCGACCTACACACCAGACCCGCTTTGGGACTACAGTTGGTTCCATCTATTATTGAAAATATTGCTCCATAACTGAGCCCTCCCCCCCCCCTTCAACAGAGTCTCTGGATCCGCCCCTGTAGGACACACACTTTCTTTAATAGTTTTATTAGGTGTTTTAAAATTATTCGAACCCTGATAAAGTATTTTATGAATATTTGGCGTCATTGCAATTTTTATTCTATTTTAAACTATCTTATCGGGCAATAACTGATGAGGTCATCGTGGTCGTGATCGTATGGTAGTTGGATTTATAACTACCTATACAATCAGTGCATATCACCAATATCGTTGCGAGTTCGAATCTCACTCATGGCGAAGTGTATTCGATACACCATCATGTGATAAAATTTGTCAGGTTGGTGGTATTCTTCGGTTACTCTTGTTTCCTCCACCAATAAAACTGTTGAAAGTGGCACTAAGCACCATAAATCTAATCCAATAACTGACGAGCATAAATTTTGTTTCGGAAGTTATATAATTACTAATTTATCAGTTTTAAGTCAGTCGTATCAAGATTATGTCTTCTATGCCCGAATGTAAATATGTTAGTCCTTTGTCGAGCACATTTTTATTGAATTGAATAACTCAATGTTTTCAATCATTATGGCTGCTTTAAATCTTTTTATGATGAGGCACAAATATTGTAAAATGTTCATGTATTGAACTTTCTTTAACTGCTTACCCTTCCGGAGCACATGAGTTCACCCCGGTTCTTAGTGGGGTTGGTGTTACTCGATCTTTACAATACAATACAATAAACCTTATTTAAAGTCGGAAGGAATCAAACAATTATAACACAAGCTATATTGAGCTTTTAAATCCGACATAAGAATATGCATATAAAAACAATAAAACAAAACATGCACACACTATTTGTAAAATATATATATTGGTGTGAGTAAACAAAAAGCAAAAAGTAGTTTTATGTGTATGTTTTGTTGATCGTTGTTTGTCCTTTTGTACTTTTTCTTTTGGCCATTATGTTGTCTGTTCCTCTTCTTCGATATAACACCAAAAATCAATCAATCAAATCAATTGATATACGGATTCTGATTACCCCTTTGGTATCTTCAAACTCTTCTTAATAAAGAATTTATTATTATTATTATTATTCATCCTTCTACTGTAATCGAACGAAACTCATCGAAGCTGTTCTATCAGGCTGTACCATTTTCGATAAGTCGGTTTATTTCTTTAGTCAATACATACCTAGTGTCAAAAAGCTAAAGCTTCACCATCTGTTATCAGTAATTAGTTGTGATTCATTATTTTGACTAGGCGATTATTTTAAGAGAGTTAATGATATTTTCCAGACAGTATGACCAACCGTTAAATTTGATAAATTATATCAACTGTGTTTATGTTTTGGAACTCCCTACATTACAACCGTTACCTATGTCCCTGTTAGTTTTTATTGTGTCGATTGGGGTGGTCTTGGATATTTGATTGTCTAAGAAAGTGTAGAGCGCTCTTGAAAATCTGAGGACAGTTAGATAATGAGCTTAAATGTGGATGGATGTGCTGCAAGGTTTATAATCACATTTTATAGATAATGAACTTGTAAATAATAAATATGAATACATATTTTATATTAAAACCAGTGTCAAGTTAAGGGGCCTGTGACATTATGGTGACAGCGGTGGGATGAGCTATTGATATATGTGACTTGGATTAATACATATCAAGATGCCGAGATATAGACAACAGTCTCCAAAACCAGATTTTGTTCAAACTAACCATCTTTCTGACATTATGAAACGAACAATATTCTTTGGAAATTTAGATGAAGACATTAACTCATGGATAAAGAACTTTAATCGAATTGCTAGAGCTAAGCAATGTAATTTAGAACGAAAACTGTATACGATACCAGCATTTCATAGAGACCGAGCAGCAGAATACTACGAATCATTCGATGGTCATGTTTAAAACAGTTTTCAATGTTTATGCGACGCATTGAGAGACATGTGTTTGCCAAAAGAATTACAATCACTATATTTTTCGAACTTATTTCAATCCAGACAAGGTACTGTTCAGTCGATAGAGGATTATGCAAGTGAAATCACAACATTGTCAGAAAGAGCTTACGGTGACATGGATAGAGACCAAAAAGATGGACTATTAAGAGAGCACTTCGTCCAAGGATTACGTCCGGAGATAAAGAAATTTGTGATGCTTTCGAACCCAAAAACTTTCGAAGAAGCATTTAGAAACGCTAAACGAGACGAAAGGAATAATCGTCATGTTAATAAGAATGTAGAAAATCCTAAAGCAGCGTGTGTTTCAGTGGAATACCGTATTAAAGATTTAACAGACCAAGTTCAAGTATTGGTAATGAGAGTAGACAATATGTCAACCAGAGGACATGTGCTACACACAAGAGGTCGACCATTTAGAGGGCGTGGACGAGGACAATTTCGACATAATGTGGGACGAAATTTAAGGGCCAAGTTAAGGGCCCCGAGACACTAGTCCATACAACCTACTTGTTAAACATTAAATAAAGGATCTAAGAAATACCGGTAAGAAGATACCAAAAGGGTGAACAATTAACCCCTACATTGAAAGACAGAAAATACAACGACAAGGAGAAAAAGAATAAAAAGGGAAACAATGGTCAACAACCCACCACACAGAAAACTACAGATTAAGTATCATAAATCAATCTTTTGACTTTGACTGTACGAGGGGAAGGTTAATCCAGAAATGCCTTGTGCGCACTAAATTTAGATATCTACGTATACTTTCTTATCAATGCTATTACATGGGGAAGACGGACCTTGACTATACATGTACTCGATCGAACAAGATCTTTGATATCCGCATCTGATTGACACCAATACCAGAAGTAACTGGTGTCATATACACGCGAAAGTCACTCTTCAACAGATAGTTTGTTAACATAAGAATACAATTAGGACATGATACTATATATATATATATATAATTTCTTTCCAAAATCAAGATTATGAGTAGCAAGTCATCTCACAAACATACGCTATATCATAGTCGTAAGGGTGGATCGGAAAGGGGCAGCCTTTTGAGGGGTTGGGACTGAAAGTGGAGAGGCAACCTTTGTAAGTAGACTAGAAAGTGTGGAGGCGCAAACATTATCAAAGGGTCATTTGGCATCAAACATACCCTTTTACCACCTATTTTATTGATAATGTTTGGCTTCCATGATGCAAACAATTCAGCTTTTTCTAAATTTTTATCAAAAAGGTGAGAGGTATGTACCCCTCTTGCCACCCGCTCATATGCCAATGCATAATTAGCAACCCATATGCGTATGTATATTGGTAGCACATACTGTAGATAGAAGGTTGCTGCTAGCAAGGGAGCTAAAGTTAAGATCATCACTTCGAAAGTTTAACGGTCGCCACATGACTTGGTTGACCGTTATGGAATATATGTGTCACAAATGACCGGTCTGTCACTAGATTAACACGACGGGTGTCACTATAGTGGAGCAGAAACTGTTAGCTCTTCCGGAGCACATGAATTCACCCTCGTTTTTTAATTGAGGTTCGTGTTACTCGATCTTTAGATTTATGTGTATGTTTTGTAGATCGTTGTTTGTACTTTTGTACTTAATATTTTGGGCATTGCGTTGTTTGTCTTTCGATGTACGGATTCGGATTACTCATTTGGTATCTTCAAACTCTTCTTTTCAATGATTGACAATATATATGTTGATCACATGTGCCAAAGAACTAGAAATAAAAGAGATCACAGATACAGCTAGGTCTGCTTCCTTCTTGACCTAACATAGAAATTAATAGTGAGAACGAAACTTTACGACAAATGAGATGATTTAAATTTTCTCATTATGAATATTCCATTTATATATAGAAATATTTCTGCAGCACTTGTATATAGAGTACATATCTCACAGTTGTTACGATATTCCAGGGCTTGTGCTTCCTGTCAAGATTTCCTTGAGAGTGTTACTGCTAGTCAGCTAGTACTTCGATTTTTTTTGTAATGCCGCCATGATAACTAGGTTAAACGTTACTGCATGTCAGCGTCACAAATGACCACTTATATGTTCCGTTTATCTACGTCACAGATGACCACTTATATGTTCCATTTGTTTGCGTCACAGATGACCACTTATATGTTCCGTTTGTCTACGTCACAGATGACTACTTACATGTTCCGTTTGTCTGTGTAACAGATGCCCACTTATATGTTCCGTTTGTCTACGTCACAGATGACCAATTATATGTTCCGTTTGTCTACGTCACAGATGACCACTTATATATTCCGTTTGTCCACGTCACAGATGACCACTTATATATTCCGTTTGTCTACGTCACAGATGACCACTTATCTGTTCCGTTTGTCTACGTCACAGATGACTACTTATATGTTCCATTTGTCTGCGTCACAGATGACCACTTATATGTTCCGTTTGTCTACGTCACAGATGACCACTTATATGTTCCGTTTGTCTACGTCACAGATGACCACTTATATGTTCCGTTTGTCGTAGTCATTATCCCGTCCTTCTTTCCCATTTAATGACTTATTACCGGATTTTTGAGTGCCACGACGGGTATCACTAGTTGATCAGTAACAGTACAGTCCCCATTTCCTCTTTTGTGGATTTATCGCCAGATTTGTAATAAGGATAGTAGAATATGTACTGGCTTTAATATATTATATTATTCCTCATAGATATAAGAGTGTCTGTGATTAGTTAAAAACGTGACATGTCAGGAAGACAAAACGTCATGTATCCCTAGACCGCATGCTCCGGGGGAAATAAATATCATATCCCGCTGCTGTGTGCCCCCATGGCAACCCCAACAGGAATTAGTACTCAAAGAGTTGTATACACAAACAAATACACAAATTGAATAAAATGTTAAATTAGTTTTAAAAAAATGTTTTGTTGTTGTGTGTGTAATTTCGGTATAATAAACAATTTGTGACCCTTGTTGTCGGGAAATATGAAGCTTTGTTTACCCTCAGAAGTCATATTTCTTGAGGGTAAACAAAGCTTCATATCTCCCTACCATTCTCTATCCAGAGTTGTCGTTCCTGCTACGCTAACATGTTGTGTAGCGTACATGTTGTGTAGCGTAGCAGGAACGACAACTCTGGATAGAGAATGATCTCCCTACAACAAGGGCCATAAATGTATATAATGTTCAACTTGTTCGATCAATTTTCGGGGTAACATATATAGAATAGTATTATAAGGATAATTACTTTTGGTTATTTAGTTTCTTAACATTGAATGAACTGCTTTCCATTCCCGAGCACAGAATAAGAATAAGATTTTTTTTATTGCCAATTAAGGTCCCACAAGGGGCAAACAATTCAATACAATGATTGAAATGATTGGAGACATAAAGATACATGTAGACACAAAAAACAAAAACAGGAAAACATATTTATGTTCAGTGACTGCACAGCCAGATCAGAGCCTATCAAATACCACCATAAATCAATTCACATTTAATATAACATGTATAATAACTATAATAATTCACCTAACCTAATAAATAATGATATCTATATGATCAGTTTTGTCCTCGAATCAAAAAATTAGCACATGAGTTCACCCCACCAACCAAATCTCCCTCAGGCTCCCCAACCCCAATCGGATATTTTTGTGACCGCGTTGCTCATTTTTTATTTTTTATGTGTTGTGG
Organism: Gigantidas platifrons; assembly: GCA_002080005.1. Taxonomy (NCBI): domain Eukaryota; kingdom Metazoa; phylum Mollusca; class Bivalvia; order Mytilida; family Modiolidae; genus Gigantidas; species Gigantidas platifrons. The sequence goes on along the minus strand of MJUT01046388.1, from coordinate 6,923 downwards.
TGTTTCTTTTGTTTGCCATCCTTATGTGACTTGTGCCCAAAGTTGTTAGGTTGCTTCTCTGCATTGTTCATTCTTGATTTTCCCTTCGGTTTTCTCTAACGTTTATTTTGTGTGCCGTGTTCATTTTAACACCTATTCTCAGTGTCCAGTACAAAAATACAGAGCGAAAAATAAAGTCGGGCTATAATATTTTTTATTATACAAGAAATCGATCTGATGACACAAACAATACACACTGAAGTGAAATTATAATAGTTTGATGAAAACTGGACCATTACTGCTCAACTGACAAGCTGATGTACAAAAGTAAACAGACAGAAAGAGAGAACGTTACCATAACTATAATTGACTAATATTAAACATAGTACAGTGAAGACTGCCTAATCACAACCTCCTTTTGGTTCCGGAATATATATATATTTTTTTTGGTTTATACAGATTAAGCTAACAAAGATTTCTATATTAGGAATTCATTTAAAGTTCGGTTTATACAGGATTCCATTTTATTCAGGTTTAAATTTAGACAAGCTTCAATATAGAGAATCGTCTAACCAATTTAGCCTGTTTTTGCTCAAATTATTTAAACTGGAAATTTGTGATCAGAAGGAATACTTTATAGTAAATAACGAATTACTGAGTAACATATAAAGGTTGTATAATATATGACGTATTAACACAATTTGCAGTATTTTGGGCAGTACGTAACTGCTGCGGCATTATTACTGGAGCACAGTTTTCCTCCGATATCTAATTCTGAACACGTGACTATAGGCGAGTCCGCGCATGGTTTTCCGGTAGTTGGAGTTGACATAGCAATATTCACTGTTGTTGGAGATGTATAAGGCATCATTGTTGATGCTATCCGAGTCGTCGGCCTTGTTGATGCTGCCTGTGTCATCATTCTTGATACTGTCTGCGTCGTCGGCCTTGTTGATGCTGAAAAAGTCAGAGGCCTTCCCGTAGAGGAAGAGGTCGGTCCGTTTGTTATGGATCCTACATTTCCACCTGGCAAAAATACAAATCAACCTCTAGTATCACTATTATAATATTTATAAACAATGTAGACTTAAAAAAAAAATGGCGAAATTTTTCGTAATCGCTATAAATGGAAGGACATCATATTTCCCCACGTTGAACTTGAAATTTTTGTCTGATAGATTTAATGTTAAATCATAATATTATTAATAAAAACCCACAGAAAATACAAGACTGGTAAAACAGTTCCAAATCAAGAGGGAAAATATAGAAAAAGAGGCAAAATCGATATCCTAAGACAAAAATACGTGGCCGTCCTCTCTGACTTGGAACAGGTACATCAATCAAATCATCCAGCTTAATAAAAACATAGATATCAAATTTAGTGTATAAACTCAAAGTCTAAAGATCAGAAAGCTAGATAAACTAGTTTTATGGGCCCAAAACTCCCCTCTTAGTGGAATGATAATTTATTTTCGAATTGTGAGTAAAATGTCTACCCTCACATAATTATAACTAGGTGAGCAGCAGTTTCGTAAAGAACGCATAGTATTAATATTGAACTTAATCATGTTAATGCATACTATATTTAATCTTCGTGACGCAGAAGTCGAATGCATGATACTAGTCAAGTCATAAACTAGATACGAATGCATGATACTAGGCATAAACTAGATACGAATGCATGATACTAGGCATAAACTAGATACGAATGCATGATACTAGTCATAATTTAGATACGAATGCATGATACTAGTCATAAACTAGATACGAATGCATGATACTAGTCATAATTTAGATACGAATGCATGATACTAGTCATAAACTAGATACGAATGCATGATATTAGTCATAAACTAGATACGAATGCATGATCCTAGTCATAAACTAGATACGAATGCATGAT
>MJUT01046373.1:56162-86079 GCA_002080005.1 Gigantidas platifrons | reverse complement strand
AAACCAGGCGTCCTAAATAATAAACTGGAGTGAAACCAGGCGTCCTAAATAATAAACTGGAGTGAAACCAGGCGTCCTAAATAATAAACTGGAGTAAAACCAGGCGTCCTAAATAATAAACTGCAGTGAAACCAGGCGTCCTAAGTAATAAACTGGAGTGAAACAAGGCGTCCTAAATAATAAACTGGAGTGAAACCAGGCGTCCTAAATAATAAACTGGAATGAAACCAGGCGTCCTAAATAATAAACTGGAGTAAAACCAGGTATCCTAAATAATAAACTCAAGTGAAACCAGGTGTCCTAAATATTAAACTGAAGTGAAACCAGGCGTCCTAAATAATAAACTGGAGTGAAACCAGGCATCCTAAATAATAAACTAGAATGAAACCAGTCGTCCTAAATAATAAACTGGAGTAAAACCAGGCGTCCTAAATAATAAACTGTAGTGAAACCAGGCGTCCTAAATAATAATATGGGGTGAAACCAGGCGTCCTAAATAATAAACTGGAGTGAAACCAGGCGTCCTAAATAATGAACTTTTCTAATTTTCATTCCCGACTAAGGGGCCGTCTTGGTCGTGATCATATGGTAGTTGTAATCAGTGTCTATCACTACTAAAGTTGTGAGCTCGAACCCAATTCATGGTGAGGTGTACTCGATATAACATTATGTGATAAAGTTTCTCAGTGACTTGCGATAAGTCGGTGGTTTTCTCCTGGTACTTCGGTTTCCTCAACCAATAAAGTGACCTCCACTATTTAATTGAAATATTGTTGATAGTGGCGTTAAATACCATAAACCAACCCAACCATACCATTCACGACTGGCGGCGTCTTCCATCTTTAATTGTCTTTAAAAATACAAGGATTCTTTCCTCCACCAGTTTTACTGTAAGTTATTATTTTCCAATACAAATCTTGAGATATAATCATCTGATTAGTATGTACAGGAGGGATTTCATGAGGAATTTGATGAAATAAACAATTAAAATTAGATTTGAAATGACAGAAAACAATGTTGTGCATTGGCTTCTTCCAATATCTCAGAAATATAAGAGCTAGAACTAATCTGTTGTCTGGAGAAATAGTAAGAGCTACAACTAATATGTTGTCTGGAGAAATAGTAAGAGCTACAACTAATCTGTTGTCTGGAGAAATAGTAAGAGCTACAACTAATCTGTTGTCTGGAGAAATAGTAAGAGCTACAACTAATCTGTTGTCTGGAGAAATAGCAAGAGCTAGAACTAATCTGTTGTCTGGAGAAATAGTAAGAGCTAGAACTAATCTGTTGTCTGGAGAAATANTTATATAAACAATTAATTTTTTCATTACAAATGATATTTTGTGTATAGGTGGTATGGATCAGTGGTATGGATTTGTGTTTTTATTTTCAATTTGGTTATGTTTTTACCGTCTCACAATACTGATGTCGTAAAGCTTAAATTACTTCCAACATAACGTTTTTTTTTTGTTCTTAGGCCCATTAATGGTTTACTTTCCTGAAGCAAAATTTGTTAAATTATTTGAATTTCCATTCGTTTGACTATGACCGTACCTTATGAAGGTTATTCCAGAAACGCGTCATGCGTAATAAATTATATATCTTACGTTTTGTTGTATTATGTCAATTAGGAATTTCCCCATACAGACACAAATACATACACAACCTTGAACCACTGAACTCTGTATTTTCGGTTACTGACAGCAGAGAGTGTGCAACAACAAGTGACACATCATTAATACCATGCCCTCAAGTAGTACACCAACAGTAGGAGATTGGTTGATGCATGACTGTCTATATCATATAAAAATCATCTACTATTGAAATAAGTCTTATCAAAGAACACTTTCAAATCATTAACATCTAGTTAACAGTGGATGGACAATACATTACCAAAGGATGGAGTACATAATGATGTTTAGTTTCCTATGGTTAGCGTCTATATTTACTGTTATACAGGGACAAACTAAAGAAGAGCTGTCGCAGTATCTGGCTGAAAACAAATGTCAAAGTCTAGGAGTCAGGTTTGTTGTTATATAATATAACTTGCATGACCACATCATTGTAAGAAGAGGGAAGAAAAGAGCCTATAAAACTATTTGAAACCCTCCATTTTTTATTGAGATGCCTGTACCAAAACTGGAAGGTAAACCGTATATGTGTGCTATGAGTATCGATTTCTACTTCTATACTTTCAGTGTTCCCATTAGAAGTTTGAACTGATCTGACGACGTCGTAATTAATTTTGTTTAGTTTTATTTTCACTAGCAAAATCCAGTGAATGAAGACATTTTGTACATTGTGTTATTCCGTATCTTAAGTATACCGAGGATCGAACACGTAAACGTATAATAAATAAATTATTCATTATAATGACATAATCAACATGTAATGGTGAAATATATACACTTTACAATTATATTTCCATATTTTCAACTGAATTCACGTTTAAATGTATGCATCAAAGTCAACGAGAACGTTATTGTTACACATTGATAATGTATAGACATTCGTTTTGACTAAATAACGATTACATTTTTTTATCACTATTATTGTGTCGATACCTCTGCTGACGGATTATCCGACCTATGGGTATCAGCCGTCCAGTAGTCAGTGTTTCTACAATGAGATTGTTAATAGATATATTTATTATTGAAATTTACAGTTCTTAAATGATGTAATTATTCATGAAATTAAGGTTCTCATCCCTCGGGAATGGACGACTTTAGATAAGAAAATTACAATTTGTCACAAAGCAACAACAAACCAAAAAAAAAAAAAAACGGGAATGGAACAAGATGTCCGGAATAATACACTTCTTCAGCAGCGTGTTACTTTGTGGTTTTCTTGCACGATGCTCGTCGTCTATCACAGTATAAATGTATGGAGTGCTTAGAAAGCCAAACAATTTACTCTTTTTCTCTTATATCTATATTTTCTTACTATAAATAGTTACTAAGCTATAACAATAAGTGGTTGTGTATTTGTGTGTTAATGGTGTTGATTTTGTCTCTTACTACGATTTTCACATTAATTTTGGAACAGTTACGACAGCGTGATATTTGTTTTGTTTTTCAATTTCTCATTTACAAAAACAAAACACATTGCTCTATATATACTACTTATGTCAATTAGGAAAAACAACCCGCGTACAAAAAAAAATGTATTTAGCCTTGAACCTCTGAACTCTGTGTGTGAGATCAGTTACAGAGAGTGTTCGTGTGCAATAATAAAACGACACATCATTTATACTGCTACCTTAAATACTAAATCAAGTACAATTCATAGCTCTAAGATGGAGGTTTGATCCCGTAAAACTAGTTTAACTCCGACATTTGTTTTTTTTTTATTGAAATGCATGCACCAAGCCATGAAAGTGAAAGTAAACAATAATGTATTGAAATGCATGCACCAAGCCATGAAAGTGAAAGTAAACAATAATGTATTTGTGGGCTATGGATATCCACTTTGCCTCTTTCTACGATTTTTGGATTGGAATTTGGACCGATGTGGCATAAATGTTTTCGGGGGAGGGGGGTTGTGTATGTTATTTTTTCTTGCTTTTAATTTTTTTCATTTTCAAACAATATATTGTGTTATAATAATCTACTTATGTCAATTAGGAATTACCACCGCCGTTCAAACAGAAAAATATATTTAACCTTGAACCTCTAAACTCCGTGTGTGAGGTCAGTTACATCTAGAGAGTGTTGTTAATGTACAATAATAAAACATCATTAGTACTGTACCCTTAAGTACTAAGCCAAGTACATAACACATTCCTACACTAGGCTCAATTCATACCACTAAGAAGGGATTTTTGGGTCCGTAGAACTAGTTTAATTGTACAATGTTCATAAGCAGGAAGGTGGCGGGTCATGTATTTGTGTGTTAGGGATATCAGTTTTTCCTCTTCCTACGATTTGTCGATTAGATTATGTAACTGTTCCGCACGATTTGTCGATTAGATTATGTAACTGTTCCGCACGATTTGTAGATTAGATTATGTAACTGTTCCGACATTTATTTCCAAACAATACTATATTATGTCAATTATGAGTTACCGCCATACAAGTAAAAACAACATATAACAATGAATTCAGTTACAGCTAGAGAGTAAAGTGAGCTCTCGTGTAAACTTCATTACGGGTATCGATATTGCCTCGTTCTACGATTGGCTTGTTGGAGATGTTTCCACAGTGTGCCATTTTTTTTTCTTCAGTTTCTTTTTTATTTCCCAACAATACATTGTGTATATATACTACTTAATGTCAATTATGAATTAATGCCGAACAAACAAAAAAAATGTATTTAAGGCCACGCCAAATTAATACCTTGTTCGTCGGATTCGCCGCGTGTATTTTGATGTCGACAAGAAAAAAATACTTTTTATTTTTCCCCGCGTCAGTTGCGGAACCGCCCTCGTCCAATCCAAAATTTAGAATTAAAAAATTCAGTCACTTGTACATTTGACAGAAAGGTGCCTAAATAGCGTAAAGAAATATTAAATATCGGTGAAAAATGAAGTAGCGGAACACAAAATACAAAATGGGAAAGCTTTTTGTTATTTCCGTCGTGTCTCAGAGACAATCAAAGAAACTAATTAACAATACAGCGTTGGAAGTAGACGATATGGACATTTATAGAACTATCCGAAATAGTAAAAAGCAGACCCCAATGTCAAGAGATTTTACAGGTCTACGGTTACGATGAGATCGTCAAAATCCAAATCACATAGCAAACGCAGGCATCCGCTAGTATTGAAGTGTCCCCCAAACATTAAAATCGGCACATACAAATTAATACAATTCCATATTTCTTCCATAGAGTCAATCCTCTAAACGTCACCCTGTGATCCACATAAATCAAATGCCTTTGCTGTTATGCTAGTGGAACAGAATGAGCTTCAGCTCCCCACCAAAAAAACCAGTTGATGAGAAGCTCACTGGTCCACAACAACTTCTTTCTGATATTATCACTTGGATATCAAATTTTGATTAAAGCAGCTTATTTTTTCACTAATATTATTGAGTCTTCTCTTTCAATTGCATTAATATTTGACCATTGAAAAGTGGAAATTCAGTGTTCTCCAATGCTACCATGGTACTATATTTTGTAGCATAGTGATATATTTTCCTCCCTGTAACTATCTCAGACGATTTATAACAGAAATTTTAAGAACATATTTACCAGAAAACAGTTCAATATTTTTTCATGGTCATATTTGAACTTTTGAATTTCTGGGGAGAACACTGGACATTCAAGTATTACACACCATGAAGTTCTTATATACTTGGAAATGAGTCTTTGTTAGAGAGATGTTAATTGATCAATTACCATATTAAAACTTCACTTGCAAATAAACAAATACACGATTTCAACTGTTTTGTAATGACTTTATATATATATATACAACTTCTAGTCAGGGTGACTTTTTTATTACCGCATATACAAGTTTTTATTATTCCAAGATGGAAATATGTTGTTACTTCTTTTTTACATTTGTTTTTTTTTTTCACAAATAAAAGATATGTTCTTGGAATATCTGTGTTTTATTTGCTAAAATATATCAACAGTGCATCAACTAATCTAAGTACACTACGGGCTTCCTGTATCATACTGTACACTCAAGTGCTAAGATGAAGTAAGCCTTTCCTGTTTATTAAAAGACACTGACTTCATTCATGACAATTATACCTGCATTTCTATGTAACTTTAGGATCCTGCAATTAAAGACAACTACATGCACTAATCTATGAGACTTGTATCCAAAAAATTCTAATCGCTCGCTCAATTTTTTATCTTTGGCCAGATTTTATTATTTTTTTAATATAAAAAAAAATCGCTCGCTTGTTGAAAAATGCTTCCCCTCCAAAAAACCCCATTTTGAAAAAAAAAAAAAAAAAATTCGCTCGCTCGCTACCATATTTTTCGCATTGATGTCCGAAGAACTAGAAATTAATTTGGAGTGGCCTAACCTTAAAGCTCTGAACTCAGTGTGTGAGGTCAGTTACAGAGAGTGTTAAAATCCAGGTTTAGAGACAATAATAAACCGACGCATCATTAATAATGTACCATTAAGCACTAGATTATTTTATGTTGTAAAGAGCCTTATGGTAATTTTTTTTAGATAACGCAAATTATGGTATTATTATTATATATTATTATCATTATAATGATATTAAAACTAGGAGGGAATGTGATGCTTGACTAGCTATTGAAGATTTTCATCACTAAAGTAATATATTAAGTATGAAAATTTAGAAATCTAATTTTATGTGTTTGATGTTGTGTTTATATATTCACGTAAGAGTCTTCGTCAATATCATTGTGCATATGTTTACCATTATCAGCTGTTGTTTATCAGTAACTCCCAGCCTACTTTACTATAAATAATGACATTTTCACAAACCTAGCTTACATTGGATGGACAATATAATATTATATAATGGAACATAAAGTTTTTTTTTTAGTTCCCTATGGTTGTGTTGCTTAGTAACTGTTATAAAAGGACAGACAAGCGAAGAGCTGTCGCAACATTTGGCAGAAAACAAATGTCAAAGTCTAGCAGTCAGATGTTGTTAGATAATATACTAACACAATTCACAAAATCTTGAAACACTGTTCATCGTACATTTTGTTTCATATCTCAGATTGTCTGTTCGGGGCTACTGCTGTAAGACATAGGTGTTTGCAGATAGCCATTATATGTTTATAATTACTTTAACACACAGAAATATCAAAGTAGTTTAACTGGCCTTGAACAAAGTTATACACCATCAAGCTCAGACATTAACTTATCTTGAAAAGGCGTCTATAAACTACTCAGAACTCAAGATACACAAAGCAGCAGGACCTTTTAAACTCAAGATACATAAAGCAGCAGGACCTTTTAAATTATTTGTCTTACAAATCTTTTGACTTTGAGCGTTAAACCTGATGAAGATGATTTCATAAACGCATCATACGCACTTAAATAAATGTTTACATTTTCACTGAAGTACTAATACTCCACTTGCCAGCATAATAATAGTGGCATGAAATATGGAAATCTTATCATCTGTTCGCATGATTAAGACTGACAGTTTCATAGCCATAATGGCCAAAATGAAAGTAAACTTCATATTTACACATGTGCAATGATAAAACAAGACAAAAGACGTTTAAACTAATTGATAAGTCTCGTAACATTTGTCGTTAAATCACTGTACATAAAGCAGACCCCGGTTTATGTAATACACAGGATAATCGTTTGCCCCTTCTGTAATGATCAATATCATTGAATATATTTTATCCGAAGTGACATCCACGAGAAGTGTCAAAATTTTATCTAATACAAGCAAAACGATGTGGACAAAGTGAAACGTACGATGGCCTAGGTGTACTTAACAGTCTACAGAACAATCATAGGTACAAGTGGATTAACCAGGACATTATTTCTGTTGCCAACGACTGTTTGTACTTCATCACTAAAGATGAATGTAATTGGAGAAAGCTTGTGCTCACTGACAAAATCGAAGAAAAAATTAAAGCAAAAAAGAAAAATAAGAATAATAATACCTCTGGTGCACTGCTTTAATAGGTAATGTTCTAACACACAGTTTGCCATGTAAACATGTTAAGCTCACTTAATGATAGAAAATACGTTTTTAATTTCATTTGAGAATAATGATTGGTTTTCCATATGTAAACCAACAATGACGGAGAGAAAAATACGGAAAGTAGAAGAAAAAAACATACACATAATAGTAACTGATATACATATTAGCATACATTCCATAAAAATCTCCAGCACATCATAAAAGTCAAGTCAAATTATTGAAAGACCGAGTAAAAAGACAATTAATGTTGGGGTTACTTTTATCTTCTTCCTGACGAATTGTTCCTTTGTTGGTATGAGACAGACTTCATACAGAAGCTTCTCAAGAAAAACCAAAAGAAGCTATACCGATCCTTAAATTTTACGTTCAGGAATATGAATGATGTCGCTTACAAAATAATTCTAAGCTTGGTGATTATGTTGATCTCATCTATCCCATTGAGATTGAAATAAAGAATACCACAGATACAGCTATGTCTGCTTCATACTTTGATGCACTTGGAAATTGACAGCGGGTACCGGTTAAGAACGAAACTTTAAGACAAAAGAGATGATTACATCTTGAACTTTCCATTTATATGTATCAACATTCCAGCAGAACCTGTATATGAAGTATATATTCGAGAGGTTATGGTTTCGATAATGGTTTCTTTGTTATGGGGTTGCTGCTAACAAGGCAGCTACTGATCCAAGGGTTCCTAGAGGTTAGGTTAACGTTCAAGTCATCACTTAGAAAGTTTTTCGGTCGTCGCCATCACTAAGGTAGACATTACGGAATATGACCATCGATATGTACTGTTTATCGCAATCATAGACCCACCTTTTCGTCATTCAGTAGCACGACCAGAGTCTCTAGTGGACCAGGAACTGCTTATCCATGCATCAGCTGATTTAAGTTTTTAGTGGGCTTCGTGTTTCGCAATCTTTAGTTTTCCTTGTAGTGCAATGTAGATAATGTTTTGACCTTTTTCACTTGATCAGTTAATTGGTTGCCCTTCTTCGATTCACGGCTTCTCGTTACCCCTTTGGTTTCTTCAAACTCCTCTTACATAAGACACGAGGTCTTGTGAACTTTAAAAACTTATATAAAATACAAGCAATAACAATTGAAACAAATGCAAACGCGGAAAAAACAAAACACATTATCGATAGATTGGAAGTATAAGACAATATACATATAGGCCACACCAATCTCATACAAAGGTATTTCTGATTTGAGCTTAAATGTTTTGTATTTCATGAATTCATGTTCGTTTTAGACATTTTTTGTTTTAATTTTACTTGTATTTCTTTAACAATATGATCTTACTTGTGTGAAACATACCATATCTGAGTAAATATACTTGACAAGGAATATGATAGTCGTGGCCATAATCGTATGGTAGTTGGATTTACAACCACCTATTTAATCAGTGCCTATCACCACTGATGTTGTGAGTTCGAATCTCGATCATTGCGAGATGTACAAAATTGTGTGATAAAGTTTGTCAATGACTTGTGATATGTCTGTGGTTTTCTCCGGATCCTCCGGTTTCCCCCTCCAATAAAACTGAGCGCCACAATATAACTGATTATTATTATTGAAAGTGGCATTAAACACCATCAAACAAACAAACAAACAAACATAATACAAGGCATATTCTCAGTTAATGTATATTGTACTAGATCATCTAATACACAAGTAACATCTACCCTTCCTTATAAGTCGTAGCTGTTTATTTATTGCTACACTGTTATATTTTTCAGTGCCCCGATGGTTGCTTTACAGAATGAAAACAACATGCGCTGTGCTACAGTAGCCCCGGAAAAGGTATCAACTGATGCTTATTACGATGACAAAAAGTTGATGGTTGACACCACAACGATTTATACTGCGTTCCAAGGACAACTTACTTATCATGACAACACTCCAAAATATTGTTTTGATAATAATAATAATTTGAAGAGCTTTAATTTTCATTTTGACAGGTAATTATAATATTCAAACATTAGACATTTTTGTAAAAGAAATGAACACTAAATCAAGCCATGATAAATCTGAATGACTGCTAAAGTTAGTGTTAAATACCAATCAAACAATCAATCAATCAAAAAACAGTAATTCTTTCAAATAACGCTATTAACGTCTTAATTCATCACTACGTTGCAGTCATTTTATTTGTTATGTAACTCCCTTCGGTAAAGGTTATCTTAGGCCGTGTTGCACATACTGTTTAGACCCTTAGGATTTCTTCCTCTCAAAGACTTGTAATTATTTGGTTTTAAGGAATTTTTACATTTTGTGCGTACCTGATGACGATTATTCCAGATACGCGCCATGTGCATTAAGCTAGAAATTTACATGTATGATTATTAAAAATCTATGAGAAATGAAGCAGATTGCGGTAAAAAATGTTTAATAAATTATTTCATTGGTTTTTAAATCAACGGATATTAAAAGATCGTCTCATCTTTTTTTTCAATAAGATATTCGGAAGATGTCAACATCTTGTTGGAAAAATGTTTGCCAGTTGCTTACATATGATGAAAGATGGTATTGGCAATTAGCAATATAGTTTTTAGTTTTAGTGTTATTTCACAGATGTGTGGTTTTCAATAAAAAAAAGCAAAATATCAGTGAAGTAATCTTGCAAATACCACTATCATAGGGCTGTATGGAATCACATTACAAAGCAATTAATACACACAAAAATATACTGTTTTTCTTCACTTGCTAAGATTATCTGATTATGCTTGATTGATGACATGTCCCTAATAAGATTTATTTATTGTGTTTAACGCCACTTTCAGCAATATTTCAGCTATATCATGGCTACCAGTTTTAGTGGTGGAAGAAGCCAGAGTACCCGGAGAGAACCATCGACCATAGGCAAGCACTAAAACTGGTCGCCATGATATAGCTGAAAAATAGCTGAAAGTGGCGTTAAGCACAATAAATCAAATCAGGTTTTATCATGGTCGACAAAAGTAACTTTACACATTGACATTACTTCAGGTTTGTTGTACTTATAGATAATTTGTACCAGTAGCTAAGATTTTGAATTTAAATATTTATTATTTTGCTTACCTTTTTGTCCTGATCTGTTTTCAGTAACACCCTAGATACGTCTATAAGAACTGAATTGACACCATGCCGTGCTGGGGGATTTCATACCAATGGTAAAGTACTATGTCAGCCCCCCGAATGCTCCAAGTATCAGAAAGTTCCAACGGACACGGATTATTTTCAAGATGAACTTTATGTTACATATAATATGTAGGACCTTGTCAGGTCAAAGACCAAAACGAATGTCATAGTAACACATTTCGAAAGCCCGAAGGATCCCAGACAGATCTACAACATCACAAGTAATCAGACAAGCACACTTTCAACAGCTGACTTTTATGCACTATGTGCGAAGAAAGGTCCGTGTTATGGCGGAAAATTCCTAAATAGCAACGATATATTTTACTCATATGCAGGATTTCCTCAACTCCTCATGAAAATAGAAGACTCAAGAACGTTCATAGCGATGAGGCATGAGCCTCGTCCATTTTGTTTAATTGAAAAGCAAAGACCACGACCTTGTATGTTCAAAGCTGACGTTGACCATGAGGTTTGTGAATCACCAGCTGGTACACACAGCTGGACCATACTCTGGAAGTCTCCTTTACCGTACAAGAAGGAGTGGTTGCCACTACACTGGTATATACGATGGTCACACAAATATGACTGTATCATTAAAGTTGTGGACACTGAATCAAAGGAAACTCTTATTAATTACGAAGGTCCATGTGGTAGGACACATGATATGTCAACAGGAAACTATCCGTACCCAAGTGTTGGGATTTTTAGCAAAGGCATGGAAGTACCCGTTAAAATGAGATTCAAGGACATTAAGTTCGACCAAACCGGCCCTACATCTTCTGGCATGATTCCTTTCGGGTAATTCGGGCTATTTGTGTTACTGGCCTTCGTAACAAAAATCAAGTTAAACATTCTATTTTAAATGCTTTTAATCAAATATGGCAGTGTTCCATTCTTCAATATAATTAAGCTTCCCCGAGTTGAGTAATGTGGATTTTTAACATTGAGTATACCTGTATTTGACAGCAGTGCGTAATTGATATAGTTCATAAACCTTGTTATTTTTTATATATCTTATTATCTTTGTTAATCTCATTTGTATCACTTGGAGTCTTGCTGAGATTTTTATATACTCGTGGATACTAAGCCAAACTATCGTAACCAAAATGATATGTCATTGAATCCAACTCATCGTTTATGATTGTTTCGATGCTTTAAATAAGACATTTTTGCATGTAATGTATAAATATATTATTCTTGATACTGTGTAAATAAAAAAATATATAATTTTCTAAACCTATATTAGTAATAATGAAAATGGATGTAAATGAACATGACAGTCAGCCCAAAATTACATTGGAACACAAATGAGAGACTATCCAACATTACACTTAGACACAAATAAAAGTAAAGGAACAGCTTGTAGTAAGAAATAATATGGATGTAAACGAACATGAGAGACTATCTAACTTTACACTTAGAAACAAATTATTGCAAAGAACAGCTTGTAGTAATAAAGGATATGAATGTAAATGAACATGAGATATTATCTAACATTACACTTAGACACAAATTAAAGTAAGGGAGCAGCACATTTATAGCTGTTATACATTTCACAGTCACAGCAGTTGATGTTCAACAATCAAGACAACTCATACTCTAAAATGATTGTGAAAAGACCCCTATCCCGCTGTTGAGCGATAATATTTATTTCTAGAGATGAGAAGAGTTTGAAGATACCAAAAGGGTAATCTGAATCCGTATATCGAAGAAGAACAGACAACACGATGACCGAAAGAAAAGGTACAAAAGGACAAACAACGATCTACAAAACATACACATAAAACTAAAGATCGAAAAACACAAACCCCACTAATACCTGGGGTGAACTCAGGTGCTCCGGAAGGGTAGGAAGTTCTTGCTCAACTAGTGGCACCCGTCGTGTTAATCTAGTTCACCTCATCACTTTGTACTCTTGTGAAGGAAATAGTATTACCTATCACTAACATTTAATTACAGTTTATATAGCTTGACTTGATTCTTACGGATAAACAATTTATACATACCATATAAAAAACAAAGGAACAAGAATACACTACCTTGGAATATACTTCAAGTACCACAATCTGATTTAATAAACATTATGACTATTAAATTTTGTTAAGGTCGGGACTTATACAGGTTAAAGTTGCTTTGTCTCGTAAGTATCATATTGTCGTTCAACGGTCTACTTGCTATGATATTACTTAGCAATTGAATAGATAATTAACATTGAAGTGATACTCAAACCTGACAATGACCCTCCTTTTAACACAGTGTCTAACGGTCACTAAACTATCGTACTCATTGGGAACCTTATATGTAACGGATACAGTGTATAGATTTACCAAGTTTGTAACTGCAATATCGAGATCACACCCAGTTTCCATTTTCATTAAACTTTTATTCGAGAATTATATATCTAAATCTGTAGCATGGTGGTATTAGGAAACACAGTTTACAAAGCATAATATCTAAGGATGAAACTAACAAAATGCCAGCCCCTTCAGTACTAATTATAAAGCAATGAAACATAAATGAGAATATAAGTTCCCCCTTGTCTTATGATTGATGACCATCACTGCTTAAATTGTCTTTTCATAGCATAAACGTGTACAATACACTATCTGTGTCAGTGAGTGTTCATAGTTAACTGACGTATGAGGTATAATGTGTTTAAAACTATTACTCTGAGGACAAAAAGTCACCAGTGATGTATCCAGCATATCTAATATTAATTAGTCCTATATATATCTAAATAAATTAATGTTCTTCCTGGGAATAAATAGGTCATCAATTCGTTCGAGTTAAATATTGAATATAAAATGGAAAGAAGTTTAGTCTGAAAGAGTCCACTGCAGTGCATGAAAACGGTATCTTTGGCTGTTATCACGATATTACCGTTATTTAATTACGAAACATTACTGTTATTATTGTCGCCGATGTCTTTGGATGATTGACTCATTGGGTTTCTCTAACATTTATATACACATGTGGACAATATGGACCAAGTGAGCAGTGTATCCGCTATCATTGTTGACTATACTAATCAGTGTCTTCGACTTACTCTTACTGTACCGTACTGTTGCTATACTTTCGCGTCCTATGGTTTATATTACAGTTTTAATGTTTCACTGTTTTAGCTTCCATATTCCCTATCTCTTCCTATAGGCATGTATCATGTTTTATTGTTTTATAGTAAATATATCATATATGTGTAGTTATTTTGATAATAGGTTTAACTTATAATAGTGGTGATATTTTGCCGATCCTGCTGCAGGAAGTACGTCATCAACCTATTGTTGTTCTATTGTTCTCATGAATGTGAGGAATGCCGTGCCTGCGACCGAGACACCATTATTGGACAACTTGGTCAGCCACCGTATCGCTTTAAACGGCGTGATAACAAAATTCTATTTATAAACTAAATACCGATGTTTTATCATAGGTAGCTTTAAACGACATGAAAACAAAATTATGTTTATATATATATATCAGAGTACAGGTATTAAATAAGAAATACAGTGGACTTTGCTGCTAATAGTATTTCGTTACACGTTTTTCTGAAAACCAGAATTTTGACAAAAAGGATTTATAGTTTCCTGATAACTTTTCACGACTTTGTAAGGTAGGTTTATTTTTATTTTACAATTTATAGCATGTGAAGATATATTTATTGAATAGATTAATTCATTCGAAGAAAAAAAACTTGTTCAATTAGGATTTCCATCGGCTCATCAGTCAAGAATCACGTATTCTACTACTATTTCACTTCTTGTGTTTCTAGCAATACTTTTTAACGTTTATTGTATCATGAACCCAAGAAACTTAACAGAGATGAGATACAATAATTAAGACAGTTGCATATTGTGGTAACCCTTACATGCCTTAGTAATGCGTGTTTTATCTCTCTAAGTGTATATTACAGAGATAGCGTGTAAAATATCTTTGAAGTTGAATACAACGACACAAACAAACACACAGAGCAAACATATTTCACCTTTGATAAAAATACGATTTGTTAGATTTGGTTCACAAATTACTCTTTAAAAGAAAGAAATGAGAACTAATACATGCGGGATAAAAATAGTCAAATCCGCAATATGATATAAACACAAAAAAACAAGCAAAAGCATTTTCACCGTTTAATGATTTTATCCACGTTATTTACTACAGGTAGTCACATCCATGTTAAATCGGTTTGGTAGCATTTTTAGCTTTATAAATAAATTAAATCACTTGTAATATAAACACCTTTAAATTTCTGATATAGGGATAGAGCTAAACATTGAACAAACACATTTCGCCTTTGATAACAATAGGATTTGTTAAATTTGGTTCATAAATTACTTACACTTTAAAAGAAAGTATGATAAAAAATCCATGCGGGATAAAATAGTCAAATCCGCAATATGATATAAACAAGAAAAAACAAAAACATTTATCATTTTATCCACGTTGTTTACTACAGGTAGTCACACCCATGTCAATCCGGTTTGGTAGCATTTTTAGCATTATAAATAAATTAAATCACTTGTAATATAAACTTCCGATATAGGGATAGAGCTAAGCAAAGCGCACCATCATCAAATTAGACAAATCAATCGAATAATTCTCAACAATAACTATAGCAATTATCATTTTTATTTTTACAGGAGATACAAACAAGGACATTCATGGCATCACCATACAACGTGGATCTGGATGAAATATTGGACAACTCGAATAACATACATCCAGAAGGAAGCCGAAAATTTGAAAAAGAACTTTGAATGGAGATGAGGGATTCTTATGTGACGTGTCTAATAAAGTAATCAAACATAAAGGAACATTTAACCGACATGTTCAGTCGCACAAAAAGTCCTTCAAGTGCTTTCTCTGCAATCTAAAATTCACGCGGGAGGACAATTTAAAGAAGCATGAACGAGGACACTTGTCCGGATATAAAAAACCAGATACCCAATATAACTGTCATCACTACCGAGAAGTTTTTTTTATAATTACACAACTCTTTTCGATCATGTGAAGAAAAGGCATCCTCATACAATACAATATGGAAGTGGACAACATCAGACATCCACAGACGATGCATTGGAAGACAGTGTCCACGTTTTAAAAATTTATCCAGAAGAAAATGATAGATATGATCTTCTGACATTTGACGCCAACATACGGGACACAATTTTGTATCGTCTAACACAAAGATGCGAAAAAGCAAACCAAATAAAATGGTTTCTTAACGTACAGGTTGAGTTTATGCGGGAAACAAATGACGGGGAAACTGATAACAGTCAACCCTACTTTCGGAGCAAGACTTACACGCTCCATATGAAAGATGGCATATCCGAATATGATATAAACGAGGCATTTCAAAAACAATTTATTGCGTTTGACGAATATATTGCGAGAGGGTCTGGTTGGACATTGAAACGAGTTTTGCATATGGATGTGCACACAATCCAGTACCAGCCGATCAGAGGGTCGAGTTATGTACAGTTACCAGAAACTTTACAAAATTCACATTCAATTATTAACATTAAAAACTCAGACCAGAAATGTTTTTTTGTGGTCAGTATTGGCTGCACTTCATCCAGTCCATGGCAAAAACAATCCAAACCGGGTGTCACACTACACACCATTTGCCAATGAACTTAACATGACTGGAATATCATACCCTTTACAAATAGCGCAAATAAATAAGTTTGAAGAACAAATTGACGTATCGGTGAACGTGATTGGATTTGATGATGGTGATTTTTTCCCAATTTACGTCAGCAAACATAATGATAAAACGCATGAAGTTGACCTACTATACATAACAGAGAAAAACAACGAACACTACTGTTATATCAAAAATTTAAATAAACTTTTATCAAGAACGAAGACAAATGGTCATCAACACAAATTTTGTCGGAATTGTTTCCAAGGTTTCACATCACAAAAGGTCATGGATAAACATTTGACTTACTGTTCTAAACATGACGCACATCATTTGAAATTCCCCACAAAAGGAGATGGAGACATCATAGAATTTGATGACTTTCAAAAACAGATGAGGGTACCTTTCGTGATATATGCCGACTTTGAAACTTTCGCAAGAAAGGTTGATACTTGCGTGCCAAACCCATCAAAATCGAATACCACCACAGTTATCAACTATAAAACATCCGGATTTGGGTATCAGGTTGTATGCTCTGATCAACGGTTTACGAAACAACCCGTTATTTATAGGGGGCCAGAAGCCAGTAAACACCTAATTGAAAAATTGTTTGAAGAAGAACAATATATAAAGGGTATTTTAGACAGGATAGAGCCTTTACACATGACACCGGAAGATGAAGACACATTCGAAACTGCTACACATTGCTTTATCTGTTGCAATGTTTTCAACTCAACATCTGGCAAAGTTCGAGACCATTGTCACATATCTGGTAAATTCCGTGGAGCTGCTTGTTCAAACTGCAATTTGAACTTTCAGCATCCCTCACATATTCCGGTTATTTTCCATAATCTACGCGGATTTGATAGCCATCTCATCATGCAGAGTGTAGGTCTGTTTAAACACAAACGAATCAACGTAATCCCAAACAACATAGAGAAGTACGTCTCGTTTTCGTTGGGATCTCTTAGGTTTCTCGATAGTTTTCAGTTTCTACTTAACAGTCTAGCCGGATTGGTTGATGATTTGGTGAATGAAAATCCTGATCACTTCCGACTATTAAAAAAGGAATTTCCCGACAACGAACAAAGATCTCTGCTTCTCCGCAAGTGTGTCTATCCACATACATGGGTGGACAGTGAGAGCAAATTCGATGTAAACCACCTACCGGATAAAGAGGACTTTTACGATAATCTATCAAAGAGCCACATTTCCGATGATGATTATGAACATGCCAGACTAGTATGGGATACCTTCAACCTAGATAGCATGGGTCAATACCACGATTTGTATCTAAAATCCGACGTGCTTCAATTAGGTTGCATATTCGAGAGATTTAGGGATGAGTGCATGTTCAACTATGGATTGGACCCTGCCCACTTCTACACCAGTCCTGGTTTGGCGTGGAGTGCTGCTCTTAAGATATCAATATGTAGACTACATTTGATTACAGACCCTGATAAGTACTTATTTGTTGAGTCGGGAATGCGGGGAGGAATATCACAAATTTCCAACCGTCTGGCCACTGCCAATACTAAATACATACCAGATACACATGACCCATCCAAGGAGTCATCGTATCTGATATATCAAGACTGTAACAATCTATATGGCCACGCTATGTGCATGTCACTTCGAACTAGTGACTTCAAATTTCTGACAGACGAAGAACTTTCGAATTTCAATATCATGGATATTCAAGCAGATGCTGATAAAGGGTACATGTTGGAGGTGGATCTGGAATACCCACATGAACTACATGACTTCCACAGTGACTACCCACTAGCACCAGAAACTAAAATCATAGAAGATGATATGCTTTCCCCCTACAGCAAGAAATTATGGAGAAGACTGAATCCCTCATTAAGGTCCCCCAACAAAGCGAAATCTAGGGTGAAAACGCCAAAACTGCTAACAACTTTAGAACACAAGTCAAACTATGTATGTCATTACCGCAATCTTCAACTATACCTTAAATTGGGAATGAAATTGAAGAAAGTTCACAGAATTTTAGAATTCACACAATTGCCATTCCTCAAGGAATATATCGAACTCAACACAAGGAGGCGTCAGGCGGCAAAAGGGGAATTTCAAAAATCCTTTTCGTGCATTTTCGGGAAGACAATGGAAAATTTACGGGATCGTGTCAACATCCACCTTATACATACCAAAAAGAAATTATTGAAGCAAGTAGCTAAATCGTCATTCGAAAGGTGTCAAATTTTCAATAAAGATCTAGTGGCAGTCCAATTAAAGAAAACTATGCTCACCTTAAATAAACCTATACGTGTCGGTATGAGTATCTTAGAATTATCGAAGTGTGTCATGTATGACCACCATTACAACTATATCATGAAAAAGTATGGTCACACAAGAGCTAAATTAATGATGACAGACACCGATTCACTATTTTACCACATTAAAACGGAAGACATATATGCAGACATTGCAGAAGATAAGCACCTTTTCGATTTCTCTAATTATAAGAAAAATCACCCATTGTATGATGAATCCAATGCCAAAACACCAGGTCTGTTTAGGGACGAGACTGGGGGAATCCCCATTGCACAGATGGCAGGTTTACGTAGCAAAATGTATAGTATGAAATATGCCGGCAAGGAAGTTAAACGGGCCAAAGGTATAGTCAAATCGGTTGTTAAAAACGAATTGCGACATCAGCAGTATGTAGACTGTATTTGTGAATCGAAAAATGTCATGTGTCAAATGAATCTGATAAGAAATCAAAAACACAAACTCCAAATGTTTCATGTTAACAAACTAGGTCTGTGTGCTTTCGATGACAAACGATACATTTTAAACGACGGTACAGAAACACTGGCCTTCGGACACTACCGTATTCCGTCGGTATAATGTTATGTTTTGTTATCAGAGACACCATTTCCATTGTGCATGACATATGGTATCATTGTAATAAGAATTTCGTAATAAAAATTATTATCAACTGTGTGCGTGTGTTTTATTTTCGCTTGTCTGAATGCTTTTTGTTTATATTGATGTGATAAATACAGGGAAAACCAATAATTGAACAACGCTTGTATTGTTGTTCTACATCTTGAAATTACCATGAAGCCTTCAACAATAAACAAAATGCTTATACCTCATAATATGTTTTATTTACATGTTTATTTTATAAACTGTATAATATATACACCATTGGTGTCGCATGATCCAACTTCCTTTTTTTTTCTGTAGCATCCGAATTCCTTACCCAATTTGATTGGAATGAATGTTTGTATGTTCTTCATAACACATTGTGTCGTCTTCAGTTGTAGTTGTGTGACTTTTTAATTACCTTTTGTTTAAATTAAGTAATACAATCGTTCAATAAAACTTTATTAGATAGATGGCGATGTAAGTTACAAAACTGTACAACGCATACATTAATTGACAAAA
Source organism: Gigantidas platifrons (assembly GCA_002080005.1). NCBI lineage: Eukaryota > Metazoa > Mollusca > Bivalvia > Mytilida > Modiolidae > Gigantidas > Gigantidas platifrons. The sequence goes on along the minus strand of MJUT01046373.1, from coordinate 66,300 downwards.
TGTAATCCACTTATAAGTTAAAAGACATCCATTTTGCCTCCTATCAGTTTTACGTTTTTTGGAATGAATTCGATCAAATGTATCAAAAGACATCTTTACAAAGGGTTGAATTCCGGCACCAAATTGTTCATCAGTTTGTATTCCACTGTAGATCTTTCGATTGTTTGTTGAATTATTCATTTCATGTTCTCGTTTCATCACGGGACGTTTAATAGTTGAACATTCATTATCCTTTTCGACATTTTCATCCGTTCTTGTTGTTTCACCATGATGGTTTTGATTGTTGCATTCCTCTACCCTCTTCAGCAAATCTTCGTATTTACGTTTAGTCACCAATATCAGTTCTCGACTCATATTTCAAAAACGAATGAAGGATGATTGGAATTTCTGAACTGATTTTCGCCAATCGCTTCCTTTTCAATGCCTTAGATGTGGAGTCCTCTGCCACTTTACGAATGCTGCTTTTATTCGATCAAAGGAGTTTCTTAGTCCTGGTTGAAATCGGTATGACTCCTTGTAAGATATTTAAAATGATTTCCACCAGTAATTTCAATTGATCGTCTGTAGTTGTCTTCAGAAGTGCCTTCCTCTGTTCCTTGTCACAAAAAGATAAAAAATGTAAAAACGATTTATTTGCCAATGTCAGTTTCTTCATCACTTGGACGATACACTATGGTGTCTTCTCCTGGAAATATTCTCGTCCGAAGTGAATATAATTTGTATGAATGAGGGTTTAAATCAACTATCAAATGTCCAGAAGGCGTAGATGTGTCCTTCAAATAGGCGTCCAAGAGGTATTTCGACTGTTGCGGAAACGCCTGTTTACCAAATCTCTGAATCTGTTCTTGGTCACGTCGATTTTTATACATCACAAAGTAATGACAATTCAGACTGAGTGCGCGCATGACCTTCCCTTTCTGGAACAAATTTTGAACCAAACAAATGATCGTCATTTTTAAATGGTGTGATCCAATGCACACGAATTGTTCCACATCTACGCTGTTGGCACTTTCACTCATCAAGTCGTCTAAAACACAGATGAAATGTTCGTTGTCCCTGTGAATGTCTAATAATTCGGCCTTGGTGGGAACCCCTTCATGGAAACATATGTTTTTTACATTTTGCTGCATGTCGTCGAATATAGGTTGCCACACACTTCTGTAGCAGTAGAGAACGAATTTGGGAGGTTCCTTGAACATAAGATGTGCATTTTCTAACAGTTTCTTTACAAACCAAGTCTTCCCCGAATTCGTGGGTCCACATACCATGATTGAAGTTGGTGTTTCAATCTGCAATACGGTAGGTTCTTCATCTTGAGAAGTAACAGTATAGCTCCGCGCTTCTTAATTTTTAAGGTCCTTCTAACCAGTCACACAATATGGAAAGATCTGATTCACGTAGCTGAATACAAACTGGTCGTTATTAGAATAGTTTTGTGTAAATGGTTTAACAACAGATTTCATGTCCATTCCCCTACAACTCTGCATTAAGTAGTAGATGCAGTATTGTCCACACACGCTAGAATCATAACCTTGAAGTCGTTTCTGGTTATATGTCATTGTCAATCCATGTTTGTCAAAGAAGTTTTCAAACTCGTTTGAATAGTAGGATGGTGAGTTACCGTAACTGTCGAAAAATTCTCCTTCGATACTGGATGATATGTAAATGGCTACCCAATGTTTTCCCGGATTTATCCTCTTATCCGTATTGACTATGAAAGAAACTGGAAAGTAATTAAAACGTTTCGGTAATTCATCAGAAGCGAGTATTCCCACAACACTGTAGGACAAGACTGGGTCGCATCGAAGGACGCAATGTAGCGATTTAGTGTTCATATTTTTAATCTATTATGACGTCACGGCTTTGAGAAATTTCGAAATATCCTTGTCTTTCGGCCAAGACGATACAGTTGACTGTGTGTGGCAGAGCTGTATTAAAATGAGCGTCAATTCTAACGTTACCCTGTTTTTTTAAGGTTAAGTACTCATTTCCATCAAAGTCTGGTTGTGTGTCAAATGTATACAATGCGAAACCACCGGGTATGTCGTTTCTAGATAATTCCATTCCCTCGTTGTTTAACCATTTCTTTGTCGATTCCAATAAATTCGTCAGTACACGTGTAGCAGTATATCCATTCGTGGAATCGTAACTAATTTGCATAGGTCCACCATTAACGGGTACTCCATCGACACTTAAGCTGATTTGATTCAAATTGTAATTCTGAAAATTCAAAGGGTTTTAGTGAGACTACCACCGGACGTCGCCTCGCTGCAAACGAAGGTGATGATCACTCTATTAGGACATGAATCTTGAAACACTTGATTTCATGAAAAGTTCAACGTTCCTTTGGCCAAAGTCATGGACGCCATTTCTGTCTTGGTATAGGGGTATTTGGCATTAGTCGAACTGAGCATTGCGTTGTGAGCTGTGATGACTGCTGGGTTCACTTGTACTTTGCACACTCGTAAAACCATTTCTTCTATATCGATCTTGTATTTTTTGGTTTCGTTGCTCAACAAACAGAAATCTGACCTCGATCGGTGAAATTTTATATTGATCCCGACTTGGTTGAGTATGTAACGTTTTACTTGAAACAGGTCATGCAAGATTGGACCTTGTAAATCTACCACTTTCGATTCCTTAATGTATTCCATTCTCACAATACCATTCGTGTTGTCTCCATTGGTGAAATCAACGTCATCGAGGTGAAATGGCGTGTCTTTCAGCCATAGTTGTGTCGACAGTTGCGAAGTTTTAGCATCCGATCCATATTTCAATAATGTCTGTATGTAGGCTTTGTATGGGTAGTATCCAGAGGTCGATGACAACACTTTCCCCTGTATACTGACGTCTATCTGCGAAAACAGGGATTATAAGAACAAATTCACGGGTGCAACATCTTCACCGGCCACAAGTTTAGTTCCATCCTCGTGCTTGACCCTCAGTTTCACATACATTTGACTTCTCATCAGGTCTAAATATTCCATGCCATTTTGACCGGAAATGTCAAATAAGATCGGTGCATTTTCGGAAATGGTTGAAGTCTGTAGTATATTTTCCATTTTAATGTTCTCAACCCCCGTCTGAGTGGGTGGTAAATCGAATAAAGCGAGTTCGGAAGGTATACCTTCCAAGAAAAATTCCATGTTGACCTTCGCCATTTTATCAATCGAAGATATCCTTGCTTCGTTTAGTGTATATCTTTCAATACGTCTTCACCTTACGACGTTTAGCGCTGTTATGGGATTTACGAGGTTCCGTTTTCTCTTTAAACCCTGCCGTTCTATCTCCGTTTCCGCTTGTTCAACTACGGCTTGTGATGGAGATATTATTTTGACCGGTACGTCGTTGATCTCCATTCGTGGAGGTTTCTTCATTTTCTTATTTTCTTCTATCGGTATGATGTTTGTTTTGACTCCTCCCACTATAGATCCACCAAACTGTGTGCCGTTCTTCTTATTGTGAATGTAACTGTTCTTGTAAAATTCCATCCATTTGGATGCTTCGGGAACATACAACTTGGATGCATCCATCTTTTGTTTTTGCACAAAAAGGGGTATTGACGAAAGTGTAACGTTAACGTTACTGGTTGTTTGAGAAATGATGCGTAGTCGGATTGTCTGTTCGTTATATAGAATTCCATTTCGAAGATTTGCGATTTGTTTACATTAACATAATACGGTGTACTGTAAGTATGTGTCCAGTTTCCCCTTTTCACAAAATGAACCATTCTTAGCAGAGATTCTCGTCGTTGCCCGTTTATTATCGATTATCCTGCTATATTGCAATATACATATAAATTGTTAACATATGTGGTTTTACTGCTATCTCGGATTAGTACATCTGCTAAAGCCACAGTCCAAAATCCAGTTAAGTTGAGTGGAGCGTTAAAACGGACTTTGAATTTCCACGGTTTGTTTTCCGGATAATATTCTAAATTTTGCGAATCGTCACTCTCTACGATTAAATAAAAGCTGGCAGACATGTTCACCGCTTGAGGCTCCTAAACATTTTTGACATCCGATTCGTCAACCCAGCTATTAAAACGATTCGAATATCCCGTCCACTTCACTAGCAATTCTGTTCGATTGTTCTTCCTCCGTTTTCGAAGTATTTTTTCCACTTCCCAGAGTGTATCTTCCGATTTATTCACGGCCTGCAATTCCGCCTGGTAAAAATTGCCTTTTATGTCGCTTTCCAACAGATCGACTAGTTTGTACATAGGTTCCCATTGCATCTGAAAACGCCTCCTAATTTTAAATACTTCGTACGACCACTGTTCGTTATAAGCGCGCGTAAACACTTTTCGTTGATGAAATATCCGAACCAACTGTCCAATCTTAAATCTGAATAGTCTTCTCCTTCTTTTGGGTTTCTTACCATCCTTGGTTTTACTTGTAGGTTTCAAGTACATATACGCCCATAAATCCACTGCATTTGTTTCATTCACATCCTTCGGTGCCAAGTTGTTAAGTGATCGATGAGGAGTCGCATTGTAGGTTTCCACTAACTTGGGCAGTACGTCTAAGTATCTATGTGTCTTATTTCGACTGAGATATCTATATATCATAGTCTTCAACGTCCGATTAAGTCTTTCCACATAATTTGCTTTGACCTCATTCAAGGTCACGTGATGATAAATGTGTTTGTTCTCTAATAATTTTTTCACCCATCGATTGTTAAATTCAGATCCTCCATCAGTACGAATTTTCAGTGGTTTGACTTTCTAGAGAATTTCTACCAATTTCTTTTCAACTTCTTTCGCAGTCTTATTTTTCAGTGGTTCGACCCAAGCATATCGAGAAAACACATCGATGGCCACTAAGAAGTACTTTACACTATCGTTGTCTTTGGATAAAGATTGCATGTCTAATAAGTCGACGTCCATTGTTCATCTGGACCTGAAACTATCACTTTAGCTCTTCTGAAATTCCGACGTACCGGCTTTTGTAAGCTGTAATCGTCTTGATTTTGCAACCATTTCCTTATTTTGTATATCCCGAGTCTGTCGTATCCTTGATTAAGTATGATTTTGTGGATCTTTTCGGGTCCAAGATACGCTCCCGGCTTTGAAGGATTGATGTATATATTTCGTACAATTTCCTCTTTGTTGGTCATGATACATTTACATGTCAAGTATAGATAAAATTTCGACGGAATCTCTTATTTGTTCTATCATAAAACGTTTCACCTCGTCATTTTCTAACCACCATGCCCATTTAAAATTGTTTATGAATTCCTCTATATATGGTTTTGAAACGTCCGATTGCAGTGCGTATTTTCCAAACTGACTACGACTATTCTTCAGTTCGACACAATTCATAGCTTCGTCGATGTAGAATGTGAAAATGTTATGCGACGTTTCCGTGAGACATTCGTGGTGTAGCTGAATGGGATGACCGTATTGACACCCTATACATCTGCTGTCGGTGATCTGGCGACATAATCTCAAAACCTCCCTTCCTATGGCGAAATAAGCCAATTTTGTTAAAAAATTTTCTCTGTTTAAATCCATTTCTCTTCCGGTTATTCTGTAGCCGTGTCTTTTTATATGCTTTTAAACGCCCACGTGATTCTATCATTCCTCGTCCAATAAGTGTAGAATTGGTCGAATAAGCAGTGGAATCATATCAGGGAAAGCGCGTAATATTATTTTCCTCCTCCTCATATCAAGTTGAGAATGTGATAGGTATCGAACCCACTGCATGTATGGTTCAAATTATGTTTTAAGCGAGTTGCTGATATGGACTGTTCTTTCTAAAATTGTTCGAGCTATTAGGGACAACGCCAAAACTTGATCGTTTGTGATGAATTGAATCATCAGTCGCCTGTGAAATGGAGTTGCATGATAAATGTTTTTCAAAAAAGTAGAATTTTGAAAAATACGTCTACTCATATTGATGGTTTGGATAAGTTTGATCAATTTTAATGAGAAGTTTTATAACTATAATAATTAATGTTGTCACTGCAAAATTTATTTTAGGAAACAGGTAATTGTTACCTTCCAAGAAAAATTCCCTGTTGACCATCGCCATTTTATCAATCGAAGATATCCTTGCTTCGTTTAGTGTATTTCTTTCTATACGTCTTCACCTTACGACGTTTAGCGCTATTATGGGATTTACGAGGTTCCGGTTTTCTCTTTAAGTCCTGCCGTTCTATCTCCGTTTCCGCTTGTTCAACTACGGCTTGTGATGGAGATATTATTTTGACCGGTACGTCGTTGATCTCCATTCGTGGAGGTTCCTTCATTTTCTTCATTTCTTCTATCGGTATGATGTTTGTTTTGACTCCTCCCACTATAGATCCACCAAACTGCGTGTCGTTCTTCTTATTGTGAGTGTAACTGTTCTTGTAAAATTCGATCCATTTGGATGCTTCGGGAACATACAACTTGGATGCATCCATCTTTTGTTTTTGCACAAAAAAGGGGTAATGACGAAAGTGTAACGTTAACGTTACTGGTTGTTTGAGAAATGATGCGTAGTCGGATTGTCTGTTCGTTATATAGAATTCCATTTCGAATATTTGCAATTTGATTACATTAACATAATACGGTGTACTGTAATTATGTGTCCAGTTTCCCCTTTTCACAAAATGAACCATTCTTAGCAGAGATTCTCGTCGTTGCCCGTTTATTATCGATTATCCTGCTATATTGCAATATACATATAAATTGTTAACATATGTGGTTTTACTGCTATCTCGGATTAGTACATCTGCTAAAGCCACAGTCCAAAATCCAGTTAAGTTGAGTGGAGCGTTAAAACGGACTTTGAATTTCCACGGTTTGTTTTCCGGATAATATTCTAAATTTTGCGAATCGTCACTCTCTACGATTAAATAAAAGCTGGCAGACATGTTCACCGCTTGAGGCTCCTAAACATTTTTGACATCCGATTCGTCAACCCAGCTATTAAAACGATTCGAATATCCCGTCCACTTCACTAGCAATTCTGTTCGATTGTTCTTCCTCCGTTTTCGAAGTATTTTTTCCACTTCCCAGAGTGTATCTTCCGATTTATTCACGGCCTGCAATTCCGCCTGGTAAAAATTGCCTTTTATGTCGCTTTCCAACAGATCGACTAGTTTGTACATAGGTTCCCATTGCATCTGAAAACGCCTCCTAATTTTAAATACTTCGTACGACCACTGTTCGCTATAAGCGCGCGTAAACACTTTTCGTTGATGAAATATCCGAACCAACTGTCCAATCTTAAATCTGAATAGTCTTCTCCTTCTTTTGGGTTTCTTACCATCCTTGGTTTTACTTGTAGGTTTCAAGTACATATACGCCCATAAATCCACTGCATTTGTTTCATTCACATCCTTCGGTGCCAAGTTGTTAAGTGATCGATGAGGAGTCGCATTGTAGGTTTCCACTAACTTGGGCAGTACGTCTAAGTATCTATGTGTCTTATTTCGACTGAGATATCTATATATCATAGTCTTCAACGTCCGATTAAGTCTTTCCACATAATTTGCTTTGACCTCATTCAAGGTCACGTGATGATAAATGTGTTTGTTCTCTAATAATTTTTTCACCCATCGATTGTTAAATTCAGATCCTCCATCAGTACGAATTTTCAGTGGTTTGACTTTCTAGAGAATTTCTACCAATTTCTTTTCAACTTCTTTCGCAGTCTTATTTTTCAGTGGTTCGACCCAAGCATATCGAGAAAACACATCGATGGCCACTAAGAAGTACTTTACACTATCGTTGTCTTTGGATAAAGATTGCATGTCTAATAAGTCGACGTCCATTGTTCATCTGGACCTGAAACTATCACTTTAGCTCTTCTGAAATTCCGACGTACCGGCTTTTGTAAGCTGTAATCGTCTTGATTTTGCAACCATTTCCTTATTTTGTATATCCCGAGTCTGTCGTATCCTTGATTAAGTATGATTTTGTGGATCTTTTCGGGTCCAAGATACGCTCCCGGCTTTGAAGGATTGATGTATATATTTCGTACAATTTCCTCTTTGTTGGTCATGATACATTTACATATCAAGTATAGATAAAATTTCGACGGAATCTCTTATTTGTTCTATCATAAAACGTTTCACCTCGTCATTTTCTAACCACCATGCCCATTTAAAATTGTTTATGAATTCCTCTATATATGGTTTTGAAACGTCCGATTGCAGTGCGTATTTTCAAAACTGACTACGAATATTCTTCAGTTCGACACAATTTATAGCTTCGTCGATGTAGAATGTGAAAATCTTATGCGACGTTTCCGTGAGACATTCGTGGTGTAGCTGACTGGGATGACCGTATTGACACCCTATACATCTGCTGTCGTTGATCTGGCGACATAATCTCAAAACCTCCCTTCCTATGGCGAAATAAGCCAATTTTGTTAAAAAATTATCTCTGTTTAAATCCATTTCTCTTCCTGTTATTCTGTAGCCGTGTCTTTTTATATGCTTTTAAACGCCCACGTGATTCTATCATTCCTCGTCCAATAAGTGTAGATTTGGTCGAATAAACAGTGGAATCATATCAGGGAAAGCGCGTAATATTATTTTCCTCCTTCTCATATCAAGTTGAGAATGGGATAGGTATCGAACCCACTGCATGTATGGTTCAAGTTTTGTTTTAAGCGAGTTGCTGATATGTACTGTTCTTCTGAAAATGTTTCGAGCTATTAGGGACAACGCCAAAACTTGATCGTTTGTGATGAATTGAATCATCAGTCGCCTGTGAAATGGAGTTGCATGATAAATGTTTTTCAAAAAAGTAGAATTTTGAAAAATACGTCTACTCATATTGATGGTTTGGATAAGTTTGATAAATTTTAATGAGAAGTTTTATAACTATAATAATTAATGTTGTCACTGCAAAATTTATTTTAGGAAACAGGTAATTGTTATATTAACACAGGAAGATATAAACTATTAAAGTGTTATCCCTGTAATAACGTGTTCCAACGTTTAGATTTTATGGGCTTTTAATTTTGATACCTTGATATATTTCTTTTAATACCTATCATACAACATCGGTATTTAGTTTATACATATAATTTTGTTATCACGCCGTTTAAAGCGATAAGGTGGCTGACCAAGTTGTCCAATAATGGTGTCTCGGTCGCAGGCACGACATTCCTCACATTCCTTAGAACAATAGAACAACAATAGGTTGATGACGTACTTCCTGCCGCAGGATCGGCAAAATACCACTACTTATAATACAAACACAAGGCAATATATAACCTGGAACCATTGAATCTAACTCTATGCATGAGGTCAGAAGGTTTAACGGGTATCATCTATGGGTATATGATACAGACCACTATCTGAATGACAAAAGATTTTTTACGAGTAAGCATTTCGTTTTATGGGGACCTTATTTGTGTCTGAATCGGTATAATTTTATTTAAAACCTTTGACTAATAAAAAATTGTCCGTAGAATTGAGGATAAAACAAGTGTTCATTTCTTCTTGTTCTGTTGAGTACTTGTTATCAACGGACAGGCTAAGATTGAGCTAACTAAGGGTGAACTATTGGAGTATTTGGCTGAAAATAAATGTGGACAATTAGGAGTCAGGTTTGTTATTACATAGTATACTTACGAAGTTTTTAGAAAAATATTTTAAATGTAGGTAAATGAATCATGGTTCACCAAAGTATAATCTTGTGACGTTATATATGTGACTTCATTCAATGTTCAGTTTGTTTGTTTGATGGTGTTTAACGCCACTTTCAACAATATTTCTGTTAAAGGTAAAAGGTAAAAGGTAAAATATATTTAGGTTTAAAAATTTCAACATCATACACAAGTGTTTAAAAATTTCTCGTTAACTTAAAAATAAAACATAAAACTGCCATCTTTAACTGAAACTTCAATCCACCAATTGTAGCTGCTGAGAACTTTCTCACCAAGGATAGCCCATGAAAGCCATTCAGCTTATTTCCAATGGGGTCCTTTATAAGTATCAGCTTAAAGTTCAAGTAGACATTAACAGATCAACATGAGCGGGTAGAGGGATTACTTAATTTTAAAATAAGTACATTATCTATGAAAATATATATGTATATATAATTGTCATTATTATGATATGACACGTCTTTCCCGTTCTTCACTGGTATGTATCAGGTGGCACTTCACTTCTTTTTTAAATCTTTGCAAATCAT
>MJUT01046373.1:19514-40552 GCA_002080005.1 Gigantidas platifrons | reverse complement strand
ATAGTGTTATATTCTGTGGACAGTTCTTGATAGTGTTATATTCTGTGGACAGTCCTTGATAGTGTTACATTCTGTGGACAGTCCTTGATAGTGTTATATTCTGTGGACAGTCCTTGATAGTGTTATATTCTGTGGACAGTCCTTGATAGTGTTATATTCTGTGGACAGTCGGAATTCCTCTGAGCACCCATCACGTTCATCTCGCCGACTTCCTTCAAATGTATGAACAGACTTCATACAGTAGCTTCGCATGGAATATGAAAAGAAGCTAGTCCGGTTTTATAATTTTACATTCCGCTGTATTGTTGATGTCTGTTTACTGAATAATTTCTTGTTTGATGTTGATCACATCTATCCAATGGATATTGAAATAAAGATACCTCATCCTACTTATTGAGAGTCGGTTGAGAATTAAACTTTACAATACAAGAGATTATTTCAATTTTACACTTACGAATTATCTATTTATATATCGTAGCATAACATCCAAATGAGCTGCACATATAGTATATATTATATAAGACATAAGTCATAAGTCATAAGTTTATTAATTCACCAATGAAGGGCCCACAGGGGGCATATACAATATTAGCATTTATTACAATTGTTTTATAACATAACAAGCAATGAGAAAAAGATGGGGAAAACCAACAGCACTAATGGTTTCACCACTAGTTTAGAGCCATAGTCTTAGGTGTGTATTGATCCCTCTAACAATTGAAGAGGAAATAAAATGTATCTTAAAATAAAGAAATAGTATGACTACTTGAAGCACCAAGGGTCCATGCCATTAGGATGAACTTATGAGTTTTGAGACTATAGTAACAGTTTCAGAAAGCCAACAATAAAAAATATTGATTAAAAATATATTAATGAGTCGTTCATTTCATAGAGTGGCCATCAAGCAGGGAGAACCAAGGGATGGTGCCAGTTAACTGACCTGTGACCCAATATAATCACAAATCTGAAAATATTGTGCTCTCCGCAAGATGACCAGCCCGTTGATTCATTATTCTACAATTCAAATTATCGAAAGAATTTAAAAAACAAAAATAAAAATAAGGTAAAGTATTCACATCTAGTATTCCAGAGCTGCGGTTTACTATAAGGATTTCATTAACAGAGTGTTGCTGCGAACACGACAGCTACTACTAAAATTGTGACGTGGTAAATCGTTACGAATTGCTAATCACAGCTGGCAACATATATGTTCCGTTTGTCGAAGTAACAATCCCGTCATTCTTTCTCTTAACATGAATAACATGACCGGTGCCACTAGTGGGGGGGGGGTTCTTGTCTCGCAGGAGCCATGTGCTTACCGCCGGTTTTCGGTGAGTTTCGTGTTGCTCAATGTTCTATTTGTTTACTGTTTAGTGTTTTGTGGACGATCATTTTGCCCTTTATGGCATGCCCAGTGTACTGTTTGTCTTTCGTATTACACCTGCACACACATCACTATTGAACTTGAATATATCGCTTTAGTTACCTTTCGTTATTTTTTAATTACTTACACATCCATAGTAGTACATATCATAGTACATCGATGTCATTTCGTTGCTCTGTTTTCAGAATACTAACACATATGCTCAATTCATGATTGTCATTTTGTGTTGCTATTTACAAAATAATATCAGATCTGTATGATGTTTCCCTACATCAGTGTTGTTTAGTTTCTCTATTGTCAGAATTTCATGTATTTCGCCTCCGTGTAAGACTTCATGAGCACCTGAGTTCATCTCTGATGTTTTTATGTGATCCGTGTTGCTCATCGTTTTAGTTTTTTGTGTTGTCCTATTATGTATCCTTAGGTTCGTTCATCTGTGTTGTGAAGTCCGTTACAATTTCCGCATAAAAACGATGTTCGGTTCGTGTCTTATTTAAGTTATTTGTGCTTGCTTGTGCTTAGTGATGTCCAACACATATTGTTTTGTGTTTTTTTGTTTTGTTTGTCTTCGTCTTGTGCACCGAAGGTTGCCAGTTTTTCTGGATTGTCCATTCTTGATTGATTCTTCGGTTTCTCTAACGTTTATTTTATATTATAATGATCACTTTCGTTTCGTTTCTATATTTTCATAATTACATGCATTACATACCTGTGTGAGATTTTATTGATCAATTTCGTTGCGTTTCTATATTTTCAGAATATTTATACATCCGGGGGAGGCAGCTATTCATCATTACCGTGCCTGTAGGAAGGAATGGATGAAACCATTAGACGATTCAACTATGAAATATAGTTCTATGTTGATGCATCAACAAAGCATTGTATGCTTTGATCTTCGACGTAGTCATTCACAATTACTTCAACATGTCGCCACAGTAGTTGAAAAAAACGTGACGACCATACAAGCTCATCTTGACATTCTTAACTCAACATAATGATCTTTCAATTCAATCCCATCGTATTAGCATTCCTAGGGATGAAAGATTATACAATCATTGTAATCGAGGCGTTGGAAATGAATTCCATTATATTTTTTGTTGTGAGTTATTGAAGGATATCCGAACAAAGTACATGGCAAATTATTTTTATTACCTGTCATTGTTCCTCCAAAAATATTGTAAAACTTCTGTAGTTTTTAATCTACACTTTTCAAATATTTCCACTATTTGTGATGGAATTTATTCGTAATCCACTATATCACAATACAAAGAACATGGCCTGGTATTAAATATAGTATGAGTCGAGAAGACCCAATTCGTAACCGTAACTACTTGTGTATCACCTATCATCTGTTTTTGTGTAATAAGAATACATTATCTACTCATTCTGCCATCTTATAATAATGATCTGTACATAATTGATGCTCCTGTAGCGCTGTCTGTTGCCCCTGAGTTTATTAAATAAAGTTGAAAGTTGAAAAGCAAATTGTTCTTTGTTAATGAATTAAAATCGTGTATACTAGTTTAAAAAGTTGAAATGAAACTGGCCCAGTATCATTAGTTTTATTTGAAATCTATTAAAAGGATATTATCATTGGGGTGCGCCAAGTTGGTCGGAATATACAATAAAAATAATTCAAAAAGTCAACTCGAAAATAATTAAATTATCAAAGTTCTTGTTTAATTCATAACCAACAATCGAACAAAACAAAATGTGGAAGGGCAATAGGGTTGACGAAATCTCAATCCCCCCGAGCGTCATAACTAGATCATCTCCAACCAAGCAGATATGGACGTACAAAATGTACATGTAAGCAGTCTACAGATTGGTAGCAAAGGCACACGTTCACAGATTTGACAGTATATGATCATATGGTCAGAATAAAAGCATGGTCAATGAATGACTACCGTCTAAATGAACTAAGAAATATAATGTATTGATTGTAGACCATTACACGAAGGATTTAAGCAAAACTAAATTGATTCTTCTTATAGAATTAATATAAATTCTTCGTGAAAAAAATTTTAAGAATACAAGGAAAATACATTCCTTCTATATTAATATTTGTTGTTTGTTGTTGATTACTATGTCACGTGGGAACCACTTGCATGACCGTATCATTTCACTAAGAGGGGAGGGATGAGATCAAAGAACTAGTTTAATACCGCCACTTTGTATTGAAGTGTCTGTGCCAAGCCAAGAAGGTGAGCTGCCCATGTATTTTCGTGTTAATGGTATCTATTTTGCCTTTCTCTGTGATTTTAGTTTTCTGCCTTGTGTTGTGTTTTTGTGTTTTGTTTGTCTTTGTCTTGTGTCTAGTGACTCTGGATTTTCCATTCTTGATTGTCCCTTCGGATTTCTCTAACGTTTAAATATTGCTGTGTTTAATGTTTTATTGTTTTACATGTCATATCATCGTTGGTAACCCACGGTTGATTCCGATACGTTCCTCTCTCTCCATCACCCGTGGGTCAAATCGCTTGTAAACATTCGTACTCATGAATATTCAAAGTTACGAATTAACCAATCAAAATCACGTTTATGAAAGTGAAACTTTTTGGTATCAGAGTTAAAAAATCGTTCTGTCAGTAATGGATGCGCCCATGAAAATGTGTGGATGAAGTGTAGTGCAGTATAGAAAGTCCCTCAATTCTTTCACTTAAAAATTTTTGCAACAGGTCCGACATTTTTAACTTTTAACCAAACTTATTATGAAAGGAACGATTTGATTGGTTGAATCGCATTGGAAGTTTATAATGCGAAGACTTATGAATTATTCATTTTAAGATAAAACCAAAGAGGTAATCAGAATCCGTATATCGAAGAACAGCTCATCCGTTATTTTTCACCTTGTATAGCTTTTATTTTCAGGTTTCTGGTTCCGTTCTGTTTAATGTTTTACCTTCCACGTTTCCTGTTACTGATTATAGGTGTGTGTCATGTTTTATCGTTTTATAACAAAGATATCGTATATGGGTATTTTTTGTGTGAATAGGTTTAACTTTTGATACAAACACAAGAAAATATATAACCTTGAACCATTGAATATACATGTAATTGTATACGGTCAGGAGGTCAGAAGGTTTAACGGGTAAGGGTATATGATACAGAACAATATCTGAATGACAAAGTGTTTTTTTTTTTACGAGTAAACAATTCGTTTTACAGGAACCTTATTAGCTCCAGAATCGGTACAATTTTATTTTGGCTAATACTAAATTTTCCTTAGAATGCAGGATAAAACAAGTGTTCATTTCCTCTTGATCTGTTGCGTACTTGTTATTAACGGACAGGCTAAGATTGCGCTAAATAAGAGTGAACTATTGGAGTATTTGGCTGAAAACAAATGTGAACATTTAGGAGTCAGGTTTGTTATATACTTATTATACTAATGAAGGTTATATTAAAACATATTTTGAATGCAGGTAAATGAATTATGATCCACCAAAGTTTAATAGGGTTACGCTATATATGTGTCTTTATACCATGTTCGGTAATTGATTTGATTTATTGTGCTTAACGCCACTTTCAGCAGTATTTTAGCTATATCATGGCGACCAGTTTTAGAGGTGGAAGAAGCCGGAGTACCCGGAGAGAACCACCGACCATGGGCAAGCAACGGATAAACTTTATCACTTGCGACTGCGAGTCGAGTGTACCCATTTTTGTAATTTACAAAGCCGGGCGAGAACCCACGCCGTTTTGGTGATAGGCTTGTATGAGTTGTTAGGTAACCCAACTACCTAACTCATCGAGCCACTCGGTCACCTACCATGTTCTACATCTCATAATACGTCTTTTGCAATGTGTAAGTATGATCAAATGTACTAGTGGGGTTCGTGTTGTTCATGTTGTTTTCAGTTTGTAGTTCCGTGTTTTGATGTCCGCTACCATTTCCGTGTTTTAATTCTGTTATTTGTATCTATTTAAGCATACTGGTGTCCGTCACAATTTCCATTTCAGATGATATTCGTGTATTTTAACAGTAGCACAACGGGTAATCCTAGTGGGACAAGAACTGATAACCCTTCAAGAACACATCGGTTTGTAGTGGTGTTCGTGTTACTAGATCTTTAGTTTTATGTGTAATGTTTTGTAGATCTTTGTTTGTTCTTTTGTTCTTTATCTTTTGTTCCACTTGTCGTAAACACTTCCCGGTACTTTCATCATTCACGACTTATTACCAGGTTTGTAGCTAGATTAATACGACGGGTGTCACTAATGGAGCAGGAACTGCTTACCCTTCCGAGCACCTGAGTTCACCCCCGGTTTTTAGTGTGATTCGTGTTACTCGATCTTTAGTTTTATATGTATGTTTTGTCGATCGTTGTTTGTCCTTTTGTACTTTAACTTTTGGCCATTGTGTTGTCTGTTCTTCTTCGATATACGGTTTCTGATTGCCTTTTTGGTATCTTCAAACTCTTCTTTGGCCATTGCATTGTCCGTCCATTTTCGATCTACGGCTTGTGATTACCCCGTTGATATCTTCAAACCTTTCTTAAGGAACAGTGTTTTTATTGCTGTTCTAAAGTGGACGTTTTTAATATGTGATGTCATATTATGTTCAATCATTTTCACTTAATTTACATGTACATCTGTATGTGTACGATTGATAACAGTTCACCATTATTTTTTACAGTGCACAAAAGATTACTTTACAAAATAAAAACAACTTGCGCTGTGGAAAAGCAACATCTGAAGAGGAAACAAAATATATTTATTATGATGACAGAAAGCTGATGGTTGGAAACATACCGATGTATACTGCGTTTCAAGGACAGCTTACTTTCCATGACAACACGCCTGAATATTGTTTTGATTATTACAATCACTTGAAAAGTTTCAATGTGCGTTTTGAAAGGTAACAATATTACTTGAATATTAACAATTTTCAGAAGGACATTATCATAATAAGCACAATCAGTCATTCTTTAAAAATGTTATTGCCTGCTATTGTCATGAATCTAGTTTGGTTTCGTTTCGCTTAATGGTGTTTAACGCCACATTCAACAATATTTCAGTTATTTTGTGGTGGTCAGTTTTATTGATGGAGGAAAACGAGTACCCGAAGAAAAACCCCAACCTACCGCATGTCACTGACAAACTTTATCACATAATAGTGTACACCTCGCCCTGAGCGGGATGCGAACTCACAGCATCAGTGGTCATAAATATCGATTGCATAGGTAGTAGTAAATCTTAATACCATACGATCACGGCCACGACGGCCCCATCTGTCAAAGATGAAGCATATAAATCTCTAGTTCTACAGCCAGTGTGTTAGTGTTGAACAGCTTCAAGATATAATACAAAAATATTCCACAAGGTTACTTTATTTTTATCTTATTTTATGTTTTTTGAAATGCTGAAAATATTAATGTCATACAATTAAGTAAACTATACGAAATATCTCTTACAATAAGTTGCCACGGTATTTACGATTATTGCAGGTCATCTCTGTTAACTGTAAACAGACCTAGCTACGTAAACAAATCACGAAAACATTACAATATTATACATTTAAGAAAATTGTTCGTCTCGCATGAAGAGAACAATACAAAAAAGAATTATTTATTTATTTTGTTGTGTTAAAAGAATGTTAACATGTTAACATAATATAACCTTAATCATTGATATTTGGTTTGACCGCTAAATTACCCCTCATCTAGACACGGTTCTACATGTTCTAAAGATATACTTTATTTACTGGACATATTGTTAATATTTTACTTTAATCTATTTTCAGCACCACCCAACGTACTCGTATAAGAACAGAATTAACGCTATGTCGAGCTAGAGGATTTTATACAAACGGCAAGGTATTATGTACGCCCCCTGAATGCTCTAAGTATCAGAATATATCAAAGGACATGGATTATTTCCAGGAGGAACTGTATGTCACATATAATATGATCGACTTGTTTAATTCACAGGTCGAAAAGAAAGTTACGGTAACAGGGTTCTATATTCCTAATGATCCAAGAATGATCTATAACGCCACCAGCAATAAAACACAAACACTTTCAACAAATGAATTCTTTGCATATTGTCGTAGGTACGGCCCGTGTTTTAAGGGACATTTCCTAAAGAGGACCGACATGTTTTACTCTTGGGGAGATATTCCCGTACTCACCATGAGGATAGACAGAAATAAAATGTACATCTGGCTCAGGTATGACATTAATTCGTTTTTCTGGAGTCCACTGATTAAGTCACGATCTTGTAAATTTAACATTGCTCGGAAACACTTTCTATGTCGAGCACCAGTTGGCAAATATATCTGGAAAAGATTGTGGGTGGAATCGATACCATACAAAACAGAATGGCTGTCTTTACACTGGTCTGTGAAATGGTCGTATAAACATGACTGTATCATAAAAGTGCGGGACACAGAAACAGATGAAATAATTGTTGACTATAAAGGTCCATGTGGTCGGCCATCCGACATGGCATCTGGAAACTACCCGTACGCTAATGTTGGATTGCTTACCAAAAGTGTCGACGTTCCTGTCCGTATGAGATTCCGTGACATTAAGCTCCACAAAACTGGTGCGGTCATGGCTTCACCTGGAATGATTACTTGCGGGTCACTAGGACAACTTTTATGTGTGCTGATCATTTGTACATTTTGTTTGAACAGTTAATTGTCATGTGTATGTACTTTGTACACCCTCATTTCTAGTAGGGTTAAATGCTGTATGCTCAGTTAATGTGATATTCTAGAGCTTGTTGTCCTTCTCAAGGTTCACTCGATATGACAGTTTCAGCTAATGAAGAAGCCACAGAACCAAGAGTTATTTTTTAATATAATATGCTCATTTGTGTTTTCCCCTGTACAAATGAGTTTGTAGACAAGTGTTAATCACCATAAATCTAAGCCTAAACCAAACAATATTGCAATCTCTCAAGTAAGTGACAACCATATAATGTATCTACCTCTCGGGATCATGAAGAGGTACTGGGCTGCATTAAAACACTGGATCATGAAGAGGTACTGGGCTGCATTAAAACACTGGATCATGAAAGGATACTGGGCTCCATTTTATTTTTACGTCTGAACAATCCGCCCAACACTGTTAGAGTTAGATTATTAACTGAAATTTTTAATTCGGATCCATTGGTACACTGTAGCACTGGTATATATAGTCAAACCGGCCTTAAAGGGCACCTCTATATAGCAAATCACTGTCAAAATATGGAAGTCTCATTTTCCCATCAATTAATAATGCATGTAATTATAATCTGTATATAAAGGGCAACTGCTCGTAAAGGGAACATTTTCAGGTTCACATGAATGCCTCTTATATACAGGTTTGACTGTATATATTTTAGTATGACTTCGTATCATATACCGTATATTATATTGCCACTTCAATGTCAAAAATTTAATAGTATTCCGTATATTGTATATACCTTGAGCACGTCCATCATATGTGTTATTTCCAAAGAAATAATTTGAATTTATATGTTTATATCGATGTAAATAGATAATAAACAGAGAGGTACAGTAACAGACGATTTAGTATAGACAATCCTATATCACGGACACAAAATAACAGTGTTGGTTTTACTCCAAAACACTTTAAATTATTTGGCTTTAAAATATGTTGACTTAGACCGTTCCTGATGAAGGTTATTCTAAAACACACGGTGTGCACTAATTTAGAAATCTAATTTTCATAACTAACTCAATGACACTAAATACCTACTTTATCGGAGGGAAACACAAAATCAACAAACCTATAATTATAATAAGCATTAGGGTTAGGGTTATGATGTTTAATGCCACTTTCAACAATATTTCAGTTATATCATGGCGGAAACCGGAGTACTCGGAGAAAACTACCGACCTGCCGTAAGTTGATATTATAATAAGGACAGACACACCTCCACCTTGCATTACCAATATTGTTCAAACTCCGTCGTTTTATATAGAATGGGGGTCTATGGGTTTTTCATCATTTTAACTATTTTCATTTTTGCATTTACAGAGCTATGGGACGTGATGGAGCATATCGTATTGTAAACACTTGCTTAAGTTTGCCTTGACTGATTTACTGCAAATTAACAGATGATTGGTAATGATGATGAGTGTTTGTATCCATTCGGAAGTCGTGCTTCACTTTTGTTGTTCACGAATTATGTTATATAATACGAGCGCATCAGGCACATATATTTCCCAGCTGTGTATTTTATTTGTAGTTATTTCTGTGTGAGGCTTAACCCCATACCATCAGCTTTTATTCAGCCCTCCTTAAGATTTTGTGTGACCCATACTGTTGGTACAATTGATGTCCTACATGTCCTGCCATTCAAGAAAAAATCGCTTGCTATGTGTACTGTTGGCAATGTTGACTTCTTAGAGTATCTAACAAATAAATAGTTTCCCCTGAAAACGGTTGAAGTTGCAGAATGAAAATCACTTGTAGTATGTTTCTATATGAGAAATAACGTTATTGTTTGTTAATGATACCACCTATCTACTTAGCTGGGTTCTAAATAAACTGGTGTTGAACGTCACTAGCCGTTCTTTTAAAGCAATTTTGTGAGCAATTTTTACTGAAGATCTTCCCTGTTTTAAGGTTTATGATATTTATTAGTGTTCACGATATTTGTTCACCTATACATGTAGAAACAAGAATTGTCTGTGATGGTCATGTTTGTTAAAGAATCGGGAAGAAAGGAGCAATCTTTATAGAGGACCTTCCATAGATGCTTCCTACCAGGTTTCGGTTCATTTGGCCAAGCAGTTGCAAAGAAGATTTTGTTTAGAAATTGTCCAATCATAAACAAGAATTGCCTGTGGCAGCCATGTTTGTTAACGGATCGGGACAAATTTAGCAATCTTTATAGAGGACCTTCCATATATGCTTCCTACCAAGTGTCGGTTCATTTGGCCAAGTAGTTGCAGAGAATAAGATTTTATAGAAATTGACCAATCATAAACAAGAATTGCCTGCGGCAGCCATGTTTGTTAACGGATCGGGACAAATTGAGCAATCTTTATAGAGGAACTTCCATAAATCATTCCTACCAAGTGTCGGTTCATTTGGCCAAGCGCATTCAGAGGAGAAGATTTTTTTTTTAGAAATCTGCCAATTATAAACAAGAATTGCCTGTGGTGGCCATGTTTGTTAACGGATCGGGACAAAATGTGCAATCTTTATATAGGACCTTCCATAGATGCTTCCTACCCAGTTTTGATTCATTTGGCAGAGCGGTTTCAGAGAAGATTTTTAGAAATCAACCAATCAGAAAGAAGAATAGCCTATATGGGGGCCATGTTTGTTAACGGATCCGGACAAAATGTCCAATCTTTATAGAGGACCTTCCATAGATGCTTCTTATCAAGTTTCAGTTCATTTGGCTAAGGGGTTTCAGCGGAGAAGATTAAAATGTGAAAAGTTAACAGACGACGACCCAAAGTGATGGTAAGAGTTCATTTTGCCTTTGGAAAGGTGAGTTAATAAAAAGATGTGGTTTAAGGATTCAAACTCAACAAGAATTTTCTTTACTATATACCGGGTACATTAAAATTTTATCCTGAAACACTACCAAAAGAGGAAATTTTGGACAATAATTTTGATGATGAGCACCTGAGTTCACCCCCAATTTTTAGTGGGGTTTATGTTGCTCGATTTTAAGTTTTCTGTGTAGAGTTTTGTAGGTCAGGGTTTGTCATTTTTCGTTTGTCTATTATTAAGTATATTGTCTGTCCGTCGATTTACAGCTTCTGATTAGCCCTTTGGTATCTTAGATTTACAGCTTCTGATTAGCCCTTTGGTATCTTAGATTTACAGCTTCTGATTAGCCTTTGGTATCTTAGATTTACAGCTTCTGATTAGCCCTTTGGTATCTTAGATTTACAGCTTCTGATTAGCCCTTTGGTATCTTAGATTTACAGCTTCTGATTAGCCCTTTGGTATCTTAGATTTACAGCTTCTGATTAGCCCTTTGGTATCTTCAAACTTATCTTTCAGTGAACCTTTTTTTAGAATCGGTGTGTTTAAAGAAAATAAACCAAGATTTGCCCCATCCCAAACAAGATATAAAATCATGTTCTGTTCTGGTTCTTGACACCACGAGTAACATGACAGGTGCCATTAGTGGAACAGGAACTGCCTAATCTTCTGGATCATTGTTTTTATTTGGGTACATGGTGTTTAATTTGCTCAATTATACATGTCTGCATTTTTTCCCCCAATATTATGATTACCACTATGATTTTCACGTAAAAATGATGTTCGGTTCCTCTTTACTCGTTTTTGTTTTGGAGCTGCCGTGGTAGTGATTGTATGGTAGTTGCAATCAGTGCCTATCACCACTAATGTGAGTTCAAATTCACGGCGAGATGTACTCAATATAACATTATCTGATGATGTTTGTAAGTGACTTCAGGTCTTCCGTTTTCTGAGGGTAATCCGGTTTCTTCCACCACTAAAACTGACAGCCACGATATAACTGAAATATTGTTGAAAGTGGCGTTAAACACCCTAACCCTAACTCTTGTTTTGTAGGGGGTTCATGTTTCATCTATGTTTTTTTCTTTGGCTAAAACTTGTGTCCAACATGCATGATTTCCATATCAAATGATGTTCAAATTCGTGACTAGTAACAATGAGTGGGTGTCGTCTCACTTGGCCAACATTCTATATTTTATATAGGTACAGGTAAGAAAAAAATGTAGGCTATGTGAGACTGTGGAAGAAATTTGACCTTTCTAATTAAGAGAGATTAAGGGGTCCCATTAAGGGTGAACAATCAGGGTAATCACAGGTAAATAAAAGTAAATTTGAGTGGTTTTTTTCTTTCTAACTAAATGGAATTACATAAATACGAAAATATGATGAAACACAATAATTAATATTTATATTAAACTTTAAAAATGTAAGCACACATGGAATATATTCTCCAAGCTTGATTGTTCACTATGTTTTAATTAACAAGTCAAGTTACATATAAATGAAAGAAATAATTTGTTTTGTCTTACTTTATTTTTATTAGATTTTAACTAAATATATAGCATGTGATACCTCACTTATCAATTACTTTTATTTGAATTAAATTTCAACAAATATATTATTTCAAATATGTTTTACTTCATTTTCATTATATTTTAACTAAATATAGCATGCGATAAATCTTAAATCACGGTGTTTTACTTCGGTTTCATTAGATTTTAACTAAATATTGCATGTGATATTTCACTTACTAATTATTTTTTTTAAATTAAATTGCACAAATATATATTATTTCATTTCTCATTAAATTTGTCATTTTATTTTTGTCTTAAATCAACATATGTTAGTGCATTTTCATTGGATTTAACTAAATATAGAAAGTGATTTTTCACTTATTGATTATAAAATTAAAAAGCTTTATATAAACTGAAAACGTAATTAAGATATGATTAGTGTTTTTTTATTTTTCACACCAAAAATGCTGATTAATTATTAGAATAACAAACAACCAATAATTACCGAAAATCACCAAAGTGTGTGGCTTTATTTATATAACTTTTCATAAAGAGATACCATTCCCAGCATATAGTTGAAAGTAAATGGTATCTTTTTCTTCTTCTGATCTTATCATTTGAGTGATGTTTTAAGCAAATTTAAAGAAAACAAAATTTGATTATAAAAACAACATTAAAAACAAAATATGATATAAGGACAATTATGAAAAACTATATGCATTGATTTAAAAGTATGGTAAATGCGCAAGTTCACGTTGACTGTTTAGAGAATGGCAGAGATCGCTACTATTTACTTCATGCTGGCTATAAGTTTTCCATAAAAACTAGACGTCATGAGAGATGTTATTGGCGAGGTGTTGACCGTCAGTGTCCTGCTACTATAATAACTTTAGACAACATTCCTGTTGCCAATGGACACATCTAAAATACAATACATTTAAAAAGGAATGAAATAGCTCATTATAACATTTTCAAAAATAATATATTTTTATGCTTCACAAAGGTGTATAAAAACTATATGTCCCTGACTTACAAAACACCCACAACATACCAAAAGGGGAAACAATACCCATACAAAACAAAACAAACAAACAAATAAACATAAAGCATACATCACTAATTTATTATTTAATAAAAACATAATTACTCATTGATTAAATGTTAAAATGGTACAGATACCAAAAACAAACAAACAAACAAACAAACAAACAAACATATAAATAATTATTTATTTCTGTACCCTATATAAAATAACAACCTCTAAGGGCCCCAACTTAAGTCCTAAAACAACAATCTATAGCAATAAAATCAATCAGATATGACTCGGGTAAGAATGTATTGTAGGCCAAGTGAGACAATGAAATTTTCAAATGTAGGCTAGGTGAGACTAAACCAATGAGTGACGTTGTCATTATGTAGACACACACTACTTGTCTGGAGCACATGGTTTACCCAGCACATTTACATTTAACATGTATTGTTTTGAAAAGGCTTAGGGTCCCATTTCAGTCTTTCATTTTCAATAGAAAAAATAGACTTAATTGAAAATGACATTGTTGAAAGACTGAAACGTCATTTTCAATTAAGTTTAATTTTCTAGGGGCTATCGTTGCCGTGATCGTATGGTAGTTGGATTTACAACTACCTATGTAATCAGTGCCTATCACCGCTGATGTTGTGAGTTCGAATCTCGACCAGGGCGAGATGTAAAACATTATTATTAAAACAAATGTGATAAAGTTTCTCAGTGACTTGCAGCAGGTCGGTGGTTTTCCCCAGGTCCTCAGATTTCCTCCAATAATAAAACTGACCGCCACGGTATAGCTGAAATATTGTTGAAAGTGGCGTTAAACACCATCAAACAAAAATTAATTTTTCTATCCCTCTTATCAAAAGTTTTCATCTATGTGAAATGACACTTAGAATACTGAAATATTCTATAAAATTTAATCTAATATTATATTGATCCATAAATTCCTCACATGTAAAAAGGACATTGTTTTCTGATATTAAAAAATGTACAAAAAATACACCATTTTCACAACATATTTGTTCATACACATATTCCACCTATTTTTATGAAATAATTTACAATATGGACTAGCTCAAGAAGTGCTGAATGTCCATCAACTCCTCCTTTTCCCGTTTCAATTCTAGATCTGATCAATTAAAACAACACTTTTCCAAAACGGGTAAACTTTTTCTGCCATTTTTTCTAGACCCTCTTTATTCGAGTATCGAGTATAATACATTTTTGTATATTACCCAAATAGAAGAACTTTATACCAAGGTGAATGGTTGAAAGGGTCAAGTAATTTATGGCAAATTAAGTGCTTCGCAAAAAGATTGAATATGTGGCATTTTATCCCAAATTCTTGTAAATTAATAAACTTATTGTAGAATTGCTTTGTACTATATACATGTAGAATACTTTTTTTTTAAGTGAAAAACAAATTAATATACCTCCACAGAATAAAACAATTTAAAAATGCATTTTATATTCTTTGACATTTATAAACAATTTTTAAACTTTATTTCATAGATGATAACAAAATCCATCTATTTTGTAATAAGGAAGACCCTAATTGCTGATATCAAAATATAGTAACTGGTTGATAATCTACTATTTGATCCAATCATCAATAATAATCTCTGAATGGTATTTAAAGTTCACCTTGATTTCACAAGGCTATTTTCCATTGTTATTTCCAATCATCCTTTACATGTCATCTTCTTTGATATTTAAATGACATAATAGTATACATGTATTTGCATGGGGAGCACATGTTTTATTTTTGTTTACAGTCTTAGTGCTGTTCTTTAAAGCATGCTTACTCCACTGGAATTTACACATATAAGTGCAAATATTTAACATAAACACCTAATGGGCAACTTTTTTATCTATGGATGAAAAATTCTGAAAGTTGCTGTCAGAGTTCATAGAAACATATGAAATATATATGTGAAGAAAAAAGAAAAGAAAACATTAAAATGGATTTTTAATTAATTTGTTTTAGGTGGTCTATATCATTCAAATGAACTATAATATGCTAATAAAAAGTGACATATTATTATGCTTCTCAATATACACAGCTGAAATGACTAATAAACAAAATATTCCGCCTTAAAAGTACGTAGCATATACTATAGACAGATGTATGGTGTCAGCAACTTGAAAAAATATAGAAAATGGACATAAAATATGAAAAAATTATAATATCACACAAATTGTAATTAACTAAAAAGACTTAATATAAACAAAATGCCAGTCCACAAATTGTTACTTGAAAAACATATCATTTTTATACATACAAGTAAATTTAAGTAAGGCAATTACACGTATAGTCCATACATACTGGTAGTCCATAAAGTATAATACTCTCGATTTTATAGACATTTTTATTGTAGAGATTTTTACTTTGTCATGCATACTTTTTTTTTCATTGTAGCATCCATCAGTATGTACAGATCTATGGTTTATACCCCGTATATATATTTACACCGCATTAATTTATGGGTTGGTCTGTTTTTGCATTTTATCATTTGTCTGTAATAATATATGAGGAAAAAATACCACATTGTTGGAACTACTCCAAAATCCAATCGAAAAAGAGGCAAAATCGATACACTTAATACACATGATACACTTGCTACACACGATACACTTAATACATATGATACACTTGCTACACATGATACACTTGCTACACATGATACACTTAATACACATGAATAAAATGTGGTGGGGTTAAACTAGACTTATGGTCCCAATTCACTAATTTCATGTTAATTGTAATGAATATCTGTTTTTAAACGATCTACTGTTAATATTTATTTTAATAGTACAATGTATCATTTTTATATATGATTTATTATTTTGTAAATATGTAAAGCGTACATGAAGTAATGTTTCTACTTGGTGATGTAAAAAAGATATACAATAATATACATTATTATACTTCGTGTAAGTTTCTGTAGTGATATTTGGTACTGTAATATTTTGGCATATTACCTGGATAAATAGACACTCAGTATAATAATGATATTAATGTGGTCTTGTCCAGGTAATATGCCAAAATATTACCTGGACAAGACCACATTATTATATAAATATTATATATTGTCATTAGTTTAGATGTGACCATTTTCTACAAGGCTGTTAATTTGACATTTGTCTTGATGTTTTCTCTCACCAGCACTGGGATATTCTGGTAAAGACTCGGGTGATGTTTTTCCTGAAGATGAAAGTCTACCGTTTTGTAAGTCTAATTGAAAAGTACTAATGTTCCCATCATCTTTATATTGTGGCCCAATATATGCCAGAATGACAGGTAAGAGAAAAATTGAATGAATAAGGCCGAATACCATCACTAGAAACATGACCTTGAAAAATGAAAAGAAGATATAAGACGTCGAAAAGGCCAGCATTAAAACGCCAATTATAGAAGAGATAGCTCCGTTAAAAATTGGACCGCCCGCCATGTCAAGAGCTTGTGACACGCGCACGTTTCTTGTACCATCTGCTTGCACAAAGGCGTGACATATATGGGTACTAAAATCAATACAAAATCCAACGCACATAATTATATGTATCATAGTAACTGAACTCAGTGTCAGTCCCCAGAAGTGTATAAAACCTATGACACCTACCATTATCATTACAGCGGTTATTGTGACCAGTAGTATCACCAATGGCAACGGCATAAATATCGCAGTAACCACAAATACAACACCGACACAAATACCAAGAGTTTGTAATGTTTGGGGTACAATTTGGACATATTGTTCAAAAAAGACAAAGGCAGGGGCAAACGCAAAGACATTAAGGGGTGACGATTTAACAATATCGCGAATTCTGACCATCATATCTGCCTGGTCCCCCGAGGAAGTTATGCTTGATGTTAGAATATGCAATCTAGACGCAGTTATTGAATTTGATGCTGTGTCAATAACGACATCGTTAATGAAAACATTTCCAGGTGTTGTAGCCAAAAAACCATGCAGACCCCCAATGAAGGCAGCATCTGACGAATCATTATAAACAGCTGAGGATCTATAGGAATGAATCCATGACAACAAATAATCATCAAGAACCTGACTGTCATTTCTGACATTAGATACTAAAGAATTGATTTGATCAAAAGTCGATTGAAGTTTGTAATCAACCATAGTTTGAATAGTCAAGGACACAGTCAGGCTTTGACTAAAACTAGTTTGATCAGTATCATAGAAATCATAGTAATAAGAATCGGACCCAACAAGATCTCTTATGTCTAAATCTTCCTTGAAACCCGTAGTACCCCATATTGAAAATCCAAGATAAATCACAAAAATCACACATATCACAAGCTGTGTTGGCTTAAATAAAACCACACGTTTTACCAGTCTTTTAGGATATTTCTCTATAGGGCCTTCTATGTCATCTCTGCTTTTATGTGGGGATCCAGAACAACAAAGTACTTTACATGTTGAGGCTTCTTTACTTCTTAATTGGTCTTTAGATTCAACTTTTAAACAGGTCCAGAAATGTAGATGTTTTGAGACTCTTTTTTCATTAATCGTCATACATCCGGTGTAGAAAGTGACATAATTTAAATAGCAAAACAGTATGGCACATCCTGAAAATAAAATATAATTGTCATTCATTTCTTTCCCAAGGTAAAAAAAAAGGAACGTGATCCTTACTCTTTATTGTATTTTCGTAGAAATAAAATGATGGAATGATTTATATATTAACTGCATGTATGCTAAATTTGCCAACGACGATTATCATATAAGGATTATATTTAGCTCAAATTTCAACAATTTAATATCAGATGATGTTCGTGTATTTTAACATTAACACGACGAGTGTCACATGTGGATCACCTGAGTTCACTTCCGGTTTTTCGTGGGTTCTTGCTGCTCGATCTTTAGTATCTGTGTAGTGTTTTGTAGATCATTGTTTGTCCTTTTTCTTTTGGCCATTGGGTTGTCTTTCTTCAAGTTACGACTTCTGATTACTACCTTCACCACAAGATGTTTTTTCAGGTGGAACGTTACCAAATCATGTATGTTTAAAAAAAATATATGGTTTTGGAAAATTAAACTTTGTGCAAGTGTCTCAGTAGGCTACCATGTTTTTTTTATCGCAAAGTAAATATATTAAATTTAAACTTTAAAAAATTTGAAGCAAAAAACAATTGTTAAATAATACGTGTTGTTTTCATTACAAACTGTTTAACTTGCTCTGTGGATATGAAATGATAGCATTACATAAATGTATCATGCTTTTTTCATTTTCTGTGTTATTATAATGACTACCTAGATATACCATGAAGCTACCAAAATGGCTGATTGTTCTTTGTGAGTGAGTGATGTATTCTGTGATATTAAATGTGATTAAAATAATGAAATCGAATGTAGTCAGTCTTATAGATTGTATTGACAAAAGCAAAAACACCAAATTCACTGGATTAAATACTTTATTTTATGGGTAAGCAAGTTTAATATTTGCATCATGAATTAATTTTTAATGCTTCAATTTCAAACTATTTAAAAAAAAACATCTTTTGAAATTTTTCAGACAAAACAATTACACCGAAAAAGCTAAAATACTGTACTTTCTTAATCTGGTTTACTTTTTAAGTTTAGTTGGCCTATGACAAAAACATGTGCTTTATTGACCTTTGACCGGCCTTATGTGACGTAATAGAACGCCATTTGGAAAATGGGTAGTAAACAAATATGGGTCATTGTGTTATTATTATCGATCTTTTTTCCATGGAACTTTACACATGTGAGCAAGAATAGATGAGGAACATAATTGCAAAGAAAATAATGTTTACTTTTCAAACATGAAAAAAAATAACTGAACATTATCCAATGACTGACCGACTTATTGTCACACGGGGATACATACCTGTGTACCATGAAAAGTTTCTAACACTTGGAAATGCCGAGGCTACACCAGCACAAAAAACTATGACGTCAGTGATTGATGTGATAGTGATAGCAATCCCACTTGTCCTCATAGTTTGACCAATACGTGTTTCTACGTCGTCTTTACTTGATGTATCTGCCAGACCAGACAAAAGGATGAACATGTCGTCAACGCCGATTCCTACAAATAGAGCATGATATTAAGTGATTAACGATGTTTTTTAAAACGAGAGGACTTTTCTCAGTCATCCCTCATCTTTAATTATTTTATCGCTATTTTGATGGGAAATTCTCAGATAGCAAGATCAAAGGAAAACACCGCAAAATAGCGATAAAATGTTATCACGCTAAGTAGAGTGAGATGGACAATTATCACCAGTAACTAAGCGTTGTCAAGGACGCACGTACGTAGTATTATTGCTGTTTTTTAATATGACGTTATAATTTAGTGACGTTACATTACCAAATCCTTGATAATAAGTGATTAACGATATAAAATAGTAATTGTGTTTAAAAAAATGTCAGTATCTCAACAAAAATTATTTAATTTTGAATACAAAATAGCGATAAAATAATTAAAGATTTTCGCCCTGAGATGAGAGATGACTGAGAAAAGTCCTCGAGTTTTAAAAAACATCGTTAATCACTTATTATTAAATGATAAGGAATTTAACTTTTTTCTGATTGGCCTAAACAGCATTTTCTCAACTCTACCTCAGAGTGAGCTCACCTCGCGTGCAGTGAGTACACCTCGCGTGAGGTATATTCAGGCTTGCCCACCGACCAACCAAAGCCAAGATGTCAAGTTGTATCGACCAATCAAATTGCGTCTTACTCATTCATAAAATTTCAAAATTTTCAAAAAATTTCAAAATTATAAAATATTTTGTTTTTAAAGTTCAAAATTTTCAAAATTAATTTTTTTTTTTAATTTTAAATTTCAAAAAAAAAAATCAAAAATTTCATCAAATTTAAAAATTTTCAATAAATTTCAAAATGATAAAATTTTCAAAAAGTTTCAAATATTACAAAGTTTCCATAAAATTTCAAAATTTTAATATTTAAATAATAATATTGAAAAATGATAAAACAATTATTAAGTTTGAAAAATTCCTTATTATTTAATAAAGCAGTTATTGACTTTTAATTTCAGCCTACTCATGACTATACGGACCTGGTCAATTATTGCCTCGGTCAATCAATCAGGTCCGTATAGTCATGAGTAGACTTCATTAAAAGTCAATAATTGTATATTATTAAATGATAAAGAATTTTGCTGTTCGCTGATTGGCCTAAACAGCATTTTCTCAACTCTACCCCAGAGTGAGTACACCTCGCGCGCAGTGAGTATACCTCGCGTGAGATATATTCGGGGTTTCAACGTTGTCCAATCAGAGACGAGATTTCATTTCCAGTCGGCCAATCAAATTGCAAAAAAAAAAAAAAATTAAAAATTTCAAAATTTTACAAAATTTTAAAAGAATTCAAAAGTTAAAAATTTCAAAAATTTCAAAAAAAAAATAATCTTAATTTAAAAAATTTCTAAAAAAGATTAAAATTTTCATAAAATTTCAAGATTTTCAAAAAAATTCGAAATTATGAAATATTTTTTTTTCTTTCTNCCAATCAAAATACGTCTTACTCATTCATAAAATTTCAAAATTTTCAAAAAATTTCAAAATTATAAAATAATCTTTTTTTAAAGTTCAAAATTTTCAAAATTTCAAATATTTCAAAAAAATTCAAAATATTCAATAA
>MJUT01046363.1:71874-84499 GCA_002080005.1 Gigantidas platifrons | reverse complement strand
TTAATGTTAGTATAAACGATTTAATATATAATTATTAGTATTTGTTAGTATATATAAGATAATAAAATTTTTAAGCATGATACATATAACAGACAGTAAGTACCCTTGAATATTTATGATCATATTATATATATTATCAATATAGTTTCTAACAAAAATACAGATTTTCAATTATACATTTTTTTGGGTTAAATCTAATAATAATATTATGTTTTAAGTATTTTATGATATAAGGGAAACAAAAATATACTTCCTTAGAACCAAGAAAAAAAAAATTCATGTAGTGTAATAATAATAATTGGGGGGAAAAAAAGTAAAAACTAAGAAAAATGATCAAATTGAGGGAAAAAAAACATAAAAACATACATGGGTCGGAACAGGCATTAGTTTCGTTTTGGAAGGAATAAAAATATATATATATATATATAATAATTTATATATCTTATAGAGAGTTATAATTGTGCAAGTTAAACAATACTTTTTTGAAGTGCAACATATGTTCTTTCATTAATAAAAAAGAAGAAGAAAGAGCATAAAGCACTATGCATGGTCCCTATTTTGTAATAAAGTACTCCAACAGTTCCATGAATTGTTGAAAACTTCTAGGTTTTCTTGTTTAATGGCCATTATTCGTTCTAGTATGAATTGTTGATCACTATTAGTCTTAGACTTTGTTATCAACGCTTTTATCTGTAGTAATGTCATTCAAAGGTCTTGCTTCGCTTTGAATATTTACCAAGCTTTGCTTCTAGGTTGATTGTTATCACCAGTATCGCTTGTGATAACATATCGTCTGAAAATACAAAAGTTTATCTATATTTAATTTTTAATAATTAGTGTTCATTATTATCAACATTTTATAAACATACCAATATCTTTATTCTCATAAACCACTGTAATTACAAAGGTATAGAGATACATAAATAATGATAATAATAATAATATATAAAATGAGTGGAAAATATTTTCAAGTTGATGCTTTCTTTCTATGATGGAATAAGATTGAATCTGAGAAATAGTCGTTGTGCCCTCAATGTCGATACATATAATACAACACACTACCTACAGCTTTATCCACTGTACATGTATCATCGCTATACTCTTAAATACAACTTTCATGTCGTCTTTAAATCTACCCTTACATGACAAGGTATAACCTCGTGTTAAAGTAAGCATATTTTGATAATGTGGAATTCGTGGAGAGGGCAAGATTGATCGTCATTATGGTAGAGAATTGTTTGGTACAGGAAAAAATATTTAAAAAATTATTTTTGAATAAAAAAAATCGAACTCTACCACTCTGACGAGAAAAGGTCACACTTTGACTATTGAAGCTATATATTTATATAGCAGGTGTGATCAAGTTGCATTGGGTGCTTGGCAAAATGATAAACGATTGGTGCTGAAGTCTATCATATGTGTTATACGTGTGAGGTTCAAGTGTAAAAACAAAAAACAAAAAATATCAGCGAGAAATTCTGCTGGGTTTAATTTTCAGTCGTACAAATATATAAATATATTTCTACAATGACCACACAATTCTTACTAAAATTATTTATTTCTTCGTTAGTACAATAAAACCGTCGCTGTATTCGCATGAAGGTTGGCATAATCCATGGAATCTTTAGCGCAATAATATTACTGATAAATAAACAATCTTGGTGCAAATTTCATTGCGATTATTGCAGAACTTTGTTGATATTAATATACATGTGTATGTATCTGTATATACATGTTACAAGTGAATATGATCTTTTTGAAGATAGAGACACACAAATCAAATATTAATATATTTCACTCGAGAACAGGAAACTGATCATTTTCAGAGTACGATGGATATACGGAATCAGGTATTCAAGAGTATGGTTATGGTTGGTTATTAAACGCAATTTTCAACACAATTTCAACTATATCGTAGCGGTCAGTTTTATTGGTGGAGGAAACCAGAGTACCCGGAGAAAACCACCGACTTGCCTCACTGACAAACTTTATCAAATAATGTTGTATCGAGTACACCTCGCCATGAGCGGGTTTCGAACTCACAACGTTACTGGTGATATGCTCTGATTGCATAGGCAATTGTAAATCCATCCACCATACGACCACGACAACGACGGCCCCTATTTATGAGTATTATCGCTATGTGTTAGTCCTGTCTCGTATATGACGGTAAACGTAGAGCCATCGGGGATATCAATTAAACGTAATATACTCAATTATTCTTTTTTCACTTACTTTTTACTGTATCGTTTTGCCATATAAGCAACAACTAAAACGCACACTATAGTCAATATACCTCCACATATTCCAGCTATTATATATTTTGTGTCATTACTAGTGTCAACAACGACCACAACGGGAACTGAAATGTACAAAACCTATTACAATATTGTAGATGAAATACAGGCAGTACATACATAAATTCAGACTATGTATGTGTATTACAATTCTTTCAATTATTTTCTTTTTCAATTACTGTACAAGCAAAATACATTCAAACCTTTATATAGAGGTTAAAATGATATACACTATTCATCAATGGGAAAAATGGGATTACCCTCTATAGTCAGTGATTTGTTATAAGCGGTGCCCTTTAAGGAAGGTTTGACTGGATTCAAATATTTGATTGGAACAAACCACTATTTTAATGATGTAAAATATTAACATTAACATAAATAACATGAGATAAATTACCTATTAAATATGTTGTCAGTTTGAATCGCGCTCAAAGCGAGGTGTACTCGATATAACATCATGTGACACAGTTTGTCAGTGATTTGCGGCAAGTCGGTGTGGTTTTCTCCGGATACTCTGGTTTCCTCCATCAATAAAACGGACCGCCACGCTGTAACTGAAATATTGTTGAAAGTGATGTTAAACACCATAATCCCATCCTCCCCTATTAAATCTGAACATTACTGCCTATATAAAGGTGTACGTATATATATTTGCTTTACACGTGTACTAGATGCATAAAGTCTACAGTTATCCTGCATCATATATAGCGCGAAGCGCAAGAACAATTGGTCGAACGTGGACCGTGCTGTAGACATCATATAATAAATTCAAACGACATGCCCAATGGATTTGCCTTTTTGTGTGTAAATTTAACATTTTTGTTTAGCATTCATTGCATTGCAGTATAAACACAATATGGGTACATAGTCTAAGTGTGCATTCGTCTTTCTAAATCGGTTATGTATTTCAGAACTAAACAGACAATAAATTGTGTGTACTTTTTACACAAGTATACCTTGGTTCTCATGTATGTTTTGTGTGGTAGTCAATAGTTTAATAATGACCTTTATTCGGGGGCATGTATAAATGTTTATGCATTTAACTAAAATCACAACTTGTATTCTTACCTATATTTGTCGGACATGTTACCTATATGAAAATAAAACAGATAATTATATTATTTAATTATATAATATGCAATAATAATTTAACATAAAAATGAACGTTTATTAAAAAGCATAAGATTTTTTTTATCAAGAGATGTTCATGTATAATAAAAGACGTAAATGTGACAGGTGCATGTTTAATTTTGCATGCATTGTATAATAGAACGAACAAAATGATTATCACTAAAAAGAGCAGTCTTGAGACTGAGTACTTCCAGAGAGTAAGCTTAATATTATAATTATATAGCATCCCCTAGAAAGTAATTCATAACATAGTCGATATGTATCGTGAATTTTCCGAGGAAATCATATTTGTTTTTATGCACAACTCGCCTGTGCTATAAAAATGGACGGTGCATTAATTTACATTACAATAGGAAACAATGACATCATTTTCCACTATGCCATATTAACAACACTATATTTATCTGGTCTTAATACATCTTTAAGATGCATTCAATATTACCTCTAAAAATATCATAGACATAATATTACATTATCTACATTTTGATAGATCTTAGTACATAACATATGAAAATCCTTAATTGTGGTTGGATTATTAGTGTTTACTATTTTTGAACAGTTTATGCTTAATCTTGGAAATCGGTAGCTATAGCTAGCGATATGAACTATACCAGTTCAGTGAAACCATTTCCAGCTAGAACTATACATGTGGACTAATTTTTATATATGCTTGGCAAGATTTACCTCCCCTAGAACAGTCTGTTTATCGTTTGCTGTTAACATGGCAACGTTTGGTATTGTAAACGCCGACGAATTCACCTCACCACTGTGATTATATTTATGTTCAGAATGAGATGTTATGTTCAAACCATATTATTGTCTTCTCCCTCGGGAACAGTTTGCATATGGTGTTATCTGGTGAGGTATATTGCCCTCAACGTTGTAGAATAGTAGTATAATAATTACAACAAACAATTATGTACATGCTATAGTATTAATGTTATCGTCACCAGAGTGTTGACACAAGCGTGGCAATCATTTTACAGGCACCAGTTTGAATATATCGTAAATATAACACTCAGTAACATATACGCTGCTCAGCCTGTTATTATTCTATTATTGTCTACTCCTGAGGGAACTGTTCTCTAATGTTGTATGGTGTGCTATAGTGCCCGAGCCAACAGCGAGGGCACTATACCTCACCAGACAACATGATAGGAAAACTATTCTCGAGGGAGAAGACAATAATATGCTCAGTACATAACATCTTATTCTAGAAATAAACGAAAAACACACTCAAATTCAACATTATAATAATACTAACAAAATTTGCAATGTAACATTATAAAACTAATGCTTATAACAACTAGAGCCTGTAATCACTCACCTGGTTTTCAATTATACATCTAAAGTTAATTGTAATTGGAGGGGGGAGATGCTGTCGGATACATTTTTGAAAGGGACCCACTCAGCGGTTTCAAAGGAGAAGATTTAAATGTGATCTTTTATCAAAATATGCCTAATTTGCATAATCGGTATAAATCGGCTGAAAGAAAAAATTCCCAGAAAAAGCCGGAATATATGTTAAACTACTCCTTGCCATGTAGCTGCGGTTAAAATTTGAGCTCATTTTGACTTATACTAAAGCAGCAAGGGACAATTAAAAATTCATCCAACTTTTTTTTTCTATTTTTAGCTTGGCGGCCATCTTGGTTGAAAGTCGGGATCACCGGACACAATTTTGGAAGGGGGCCATCCAAGGCCCATTCCACCAAAGTTTGCTTGCAATTGGCCCAGTGGTTTCTGAGGAGAAAATTAAAATGTGAAAGTTTACGACGTACGACGGACGGACAGACGGACGACAAGTGATGGCAAAAGCTCACTTGACCTTTGGCCAGGTGAGCTAAAATGGGCCACAACTCCCAGATTGGTATTCAGATTTACTTCAAAATTGACGGTCTTGAAATGCTGCACATATTTGCAATTTAAACTTGTCATCTATCTCCTATAGTTGTTGAAATATAAGAAGAAAAGTATTAAAATTTTAAAAATTTGAATAACTCCCAGATGGGTAATCACATTTATTTTAAAATTGCAAAGTAGGTAGATCTTGACATGCTGTACATTTTTGCAATTTAAACTTAACATCTATCTCTTACAATTTTTTAAATAAAAAAGCAAAGTATTAAAATTTAGAAAATTTGATCAAGAAAGGGCAATAACTCCAACATGGGTAATTGGATTCACTTCAAAATAAAGGGGTAGGTAGATCTTGATCTGCTACACATTTTTTGCAATTTATGCTTAACATCTATCTCTTATAGTTTTTGAAATATAAGGCCACTTCAAATTAAATACTTGTTCTCCGGACCCGCTCGCACCTTTAAATTCAGATTGAAAATGTGAACAAAAAATATTTCCTCACCATTTCTTCAACATTCCCTCTTCATGTTTCATGATTCTTAAACAATTTAAAATAAAAAAAAGTTGCCCGCTTATAAAATTATCTTGAATTCTCATTAAAAAACACAAAAATGAGGGGAAAAATTATTAAACAAATATAAAAAAGTTTCGCTCGCTTGTTCAAGATTATAGCGTCTCCAAAAATTCAATTTTCAGAAAAAAAAAATAATCAACAAAATTTCGCTCGCCCGCCCCATTTTTTTAATGAACAAATCCGAAGAACAAGTAATCAATTTAAAGTGACCTAAGATGAAAAGCATTAAAATTTTAAAAATTTGATGAAAAAAGGGGCAATAACTCCCAGATGGGTAATCAGATTTACTTCAAAATTGCAGGGCAGGTAGATCTTAACATGCTGCACATTTTTATAATTAAACTTGAAAGCAATCTCTTACAGTTTTTTTAATAAAGAACAAAAAGTATTAAAATTTTGAAAATTTGATGAAAAAGGGCAATAACTCCAACATGGGTAATATAATTCACTTCAAAATTTCAGGGTAGGTAGATCTTAACATGCTGCTTATTTTTAACCCATGTCAGATTTTTGATATTACTAACGGTTTCTGAGTTATTACCCAAAACCTGCAATTTTACCATATGGTCTATTTTTAGTAACAGCGGCCATGTTGATTGCTGCATGCCATCACCGGACACAATTTTTAAATTAAACAGCCTAGTGATGATTCAGAACAAGTTTGGGTACAATTAGTCTACCGGTAGTAGTTTCAGAGGAGAAGATTTTTGAAAAAGTTTACGACATACGATGGACGGACAGACGGACGGACGACGGACACCAAGTGATGGCAAAAGCTCACCTGGCCTTTAGGTGAGCTAAAAACTGAAAGTCAACAAATCACATCGTTTTTGTAAATTTTCAGAAGAAAAGTACATGTAACAAGTTTTTGTTCAATATGTTGAAATGAAACATTTCCGTATGAATTAATTACTGTTGATAATAAATGGTAACATTGCAGTTACTGAAGTTAAATGCTGGGTAACTGAAAGTGTTGTTAGATCTGTTTTCAATTTGCGTGACTTGTAGTTTGTTCAATAAGGGAGATAAATCTGGATAAATATATATAAAAATTACGCGGGTAATTATATGCCACAGGTATAGTCCCCTCGGGAAATCGTTTGAAACTGGTATAGTTCCCATCGCTAGGTATAGTCACCCGCTGTCAAGTGTACTGTTCATAAATAATACACACTGATTAACCAATCAAATGACAGCATTTTCGTATGTTATGTACTACATATATTATAAGAGTATTATAATAATACAGTTACACTGATCACTGATTGGACATGCCATATTACTATAAACATACTTACCAATTCTGAACAGATCATAGTTGTAATATTACAGTCGTAGCAAAGTGTATTGTACACTAGCAAGGTCAGGTCTTCTGTGAAATTGCGGCCATTATTTGATATACTGAGACGGTATCCCAAAGGCGATGGTTCTCCTTCAACTGAGCGCCTCCGTCGTGACGGAGGAGCTGGACAATGCATATAAAATGGTCCAAAATAGATTCCCCCGACGTCTTCTACTAACCCACTATCTACTGTCTCATTAAAGATAATCTGGTCCAAAATATATTTTAAAAAGTGATTCATTATACGTGTATGGGTGATATATGAATCATAATCAAATCATTGCTGATAAGGTAATTGGTGTTTAACGCCACATTCAACAATATTTTAGTTATACAGTATAGTCAGTTATGTTGTTGGAGGAAACCGGATTACGTAGATAAACAAAAGTACTCTTAAACATGTTTCTTATGTAGACTTATATACGTTCGATATGTCAATATGTTAACATGCTAAGTTCTTTATACCTAACATATAAACATATTAGTTCAACATATAAACATATTAGTTCAACATATATGTGTGATAGCCTGTTGTTGTATTGCTGTTACTATAGTAGTATGATGAAATATCTACAAAACTCAAAAAATAAAAATAAAGTTACAATAACTAGTCTTTATCATGTATATTCTTTACCATTAGACCTTAAGATGTTTTGAATTGCGTTAGTTGTTCTTCTCCCGCCAAGACAGTTTGTCAGTTTACGTCTATAAGTTTATATCCCAAACACTATATTCATAATGATATTTAAAGGTATTAATTAACTTACATGGAATGGCTTAAATCGGCACACTAAATTGTCATCAACAAAGTTGATTCCAGGTACAATATACTTTTGGCAACGTTTCTTGTTCGTGTCACATAATGCAGTGAATTTGTTTACAGACAATGTTGGCGCCTGTGATTTTTCTCGTGAACAATCATCTCCATAATATCCAGAGGAACAGTTACACTCACCTGTGAGTAAATATAAAATGTGTTTGATTACCTTCATTGACAGAGTGGGGTGACATGTCCGCGGACTAATGCGTCAGTGAGCTAACATTATAGAAACCAATCTAAGCGTGTTGGCCTAGTACAAAGCGGACATCATCAATATCTCATTGAAAATAACTTGTTTTCTCCGCCATGATATAGCTGACAAATTGCTGAATGGGCGTTAAGCACCAATCACTCACTTACACACTCACTCATTGACAACAATGTGTAACACCACCAATGAATATCATACAATGAGAACATTTTACCTGATGAACAATATGTAGGCATGTACATGTAGTTGGCGAGTACCACTCTCTTGTCCTCTATCAAGTGTACTGCCGATTATCATTCTTAAAACATGAGCATTACATCATCAAGGACCTACATTAAGTTAATTGTGGTTGTGCCCCACACTATGCGAATTAGGCTTGATCACAAACATTACTAAGTCATTAATATAAATGAGTTCGAGAACACAAGTTACATGTCCCACATTTAGCACTACAAAAATGTATAAGAAATACTCATCAACATATATATCAAATGTTTTTCCTTATACAATGCAAACAATTTCTTCCAATGCCAAAGATGTGAGTTCGATTCCCATCTGNAAAGAACATGATGGAATAAAAAAGAAAAGCTTCAAGATACCAAAGCTGAAAATAATATCCTCAGGTTAATATCGCCTCAGTTTGAACGTTGCATGAATATTTCTCATAACGAAATCAAATATTATCATTTTACAAAGATTGATTGATTGATTTTTGGTGTTTTAACGCCACTTTCAGCAATATCATGGCGACCAGTTTTAGGGGTGGAAGAAGCCGGAGAGAACCACCGACCATGGGCAAGCAACTGGTAAACTTTATCATTTGCGGCTGCGAGTCGAGTGCACCCTCTTTTGCAATTTACAAAGCTGGGAGCGAGCCCAGCTTTACAAAGAAGTGAAACGGTTGATGGGTTTATCAATAGCTAACAAGTGTGTCTCGAAATCAAATAATAATTGTTATGACGCCTTATTGACGATATTATTGAACTATATTCACAAAAATATTACAGATTGTCATATTTGAATATTTTTACATTATAATATTACAAACAACATTAGTGGTGATAAGCACTGATTGCACAGCTTGATGGAAATCCAACTACCATACGATCACGAACATGATGGAATAAAAAAGAAAAGCTTCAAGATACCAAAGCTGAAAATAATATCCTCAGGTTAATATCGCATCAGTTTGAACGTTGCATGAATATTTTTCATAACGAAATCAAATATTATCATTTTACAAAGATTAAATGATTGATTTTTTGTGTTTTAACACAACTTTCAGCAATATCATGGCGACCAGTTTTAGGGGTGGAAGAAGCCGGAGAGAACTACCGACCATGGGCAAGCAACTGGTAAATTTTATCACTTGTAGCTGCGAGTCGAGTGCACCCTCTTTTGCAATTTACAAAGCCGGGAGCGAGCCCAGCTTTACAAAGAAGTGAAATGGTTGATGGGTTTATCAATAGCTACATGTAACAAGTGTGTCCCGAAATCAAATAATAATTGCTATGACGTCTTATTGACGATATTATTGAACTATATTCACAAAAATATTACAGATTGTGATATTTGAATATTTTTACATTATAATATTACGATATTTGATCACATTCAATTATGACAACATATTATTCTTCAAAATATTTCTCCTATACTATTCATAGATAGAATTTTACAATTTTTAAGTGAAAGGTGGATTGATATAAATTGTCAGATAGCAAACAAAGAAAAACCATTACATAGTGCATAACAGTTACAATACATACAATTCAGTTCAGAAATCTTACCATTCCGACAGAGTCCATATCCACTGCAATTTCTGGGACATGTAGATGAAGCAATAAAATCAAAAATTGTCCCATTTTGTGAATTGTTAGTTGAATTTGTCCTTGTTAAGTTTTCCATTCTTTTTGCCTCTCCAAAACAAGCCGATGCAAAATTACTGGTACTAACATCTACCCACTGTACATCCCCTGTAATCTACAATGTAATATAAATGTATTAGCTAGAGCAAAACAGTATCTGTTTCTGAAGTAAATATGTTGTGTATGTCTACGGAAATATTTACGTACATTTATTTATCATATATAGGTAGGATGATGCAATAAAATTTATTATGCATATATCGGTGAGTAAGAATATTGTTCATATATCAGATGAATGAGTAAGCGTATGATGCATGTTCTGTATGCGTTAAGTGTGTCGGGTGGGTGAGTATGAATATTATAAATATGTCTTGCGACTGTATAAATTAAAGTTTGTTTTTGCCCGCAAAAACGGATGTCTCCCCCCGTCCCACAAACTGTAGTCAAAGGTAAAAAATATATTTAGGTAACAAATAAAATTAAGCTTCAATCAATAACAAAAAAATCGCGAAAGCATCAGAGATGCAACAGCCGAGTTGCAAGTCAAAATCTTGGGCCATTTAATTTGCCTATTCACCCTGATCATAAATATATATGGTTTAGAGGTGGGGATCTCAACCATTAAAAAGTTCACTTCAGGTAGGGGGTGGTGTATGACCCCCCTTGACCTAAGCTATAAGGCATTTAATTTGCCTAGTGACCCTGATCATAAATATATATGGTTTAGGGGTGGGGATCTCAACCATTAAAAAGTTCACTTCAGGTAGGGGGTGGGGTATGACCCCAGGGCCTGAGCTATAATGCATTTAATTTGCCTAGTCATCCTATCATAAATATATATGGTCTAGGGGTGGGGATCTCAACCATTAAAAAGTTCACTTCAGGTAGGGGGTGGGGTATGACCCCAGGGCCTGAGCTATAATGCATATAATTTGCCTAGTCATCCTATCATAAATATATATGGTCTAGGGGTGGGGATCTCAACCATTAAAAAGTTCACTTCAGGTAGGGGTGGGGTATGACCCCCGGGACCTCAGCTATAATGCATTTAATTTGCCTAGTCATCCTGATCATAAATATATATGGTTTAGGGGTGGGGATCTCAACCATTAAAAAGTTCATTTCAGGAAGGGAATGGGGTATGACCCCCCAGGACCTGAGCTATAAGGCATTTAATTTGCCTAGCCACTCTGATCACAAATATATATGGCTTAGGGGTGGGGATCTCAACCATTAAAAAGTTCACTTCAGGTAGGGGGTGGGGTATGACCCCCCGGGACCTGAGCTATAATGCATTTAATTTGCCTAGTCATCCTGATCATAAATATATATGGTATAGGGGTGGGGATCTCAACCATTAAACAGTTCACTTCAGGTAAGGGATGGGGTATGACCCCCCTCCCCCCCGGGCCTGAGCTATAAGGCATTTAATTTGCCTAGTCACTCTGATAACAAATATATATGGCTAAGGGGTGGGGATCTCAACCATTAAAACGTTCACTTCAGATAGGGGTGGGGTATGACCCTCCCCCAGGGCCTGAGCTATAAGGCTTTTAATTTGCCTAGTCACCCTGATCATAAATATATATGGTTTAGGGGTGGGGTATGACCCCGTGGCCTGAGCTATAATGCATTAAATTTGCCTTGTCACCCTGATCATAAATATATATGGTTTAGGAAGGGGATCTCGGCCACATTTTTTAAAACAGATTCCCTAGTGGGATGGGGCTGAGCCCCGGGGATAAAAAATGTTGAATGCACAACTTCACATTGACATCTTCACCCATACCAAATATTAAGTTTCTATCTTTTGTAGTTTCAGAGAAATGTGTAATTCTCAAAATATGTACTTTTTCTATAAAAAAAAAATCCATGATTTTACAAGAAAAAAACCAATAGATTAATCTGAATTTCGAACTCGCTCTAAATAATAGTGTAATAATGCTTCCTACCAAAATTATGTTGATCGGCCAAAAACTAAGAGCGCTATCGCGCTAACGAAGATAGGCTAACATCCATACGCCCGCCCGCCAAAACATAAGCCGACTGCAACTTCACTGCAACTCGGCTAAAAAAACTGTTTTTAAACTACATATGGTGTCCTTACTACCAACCAAGTTTCATGAAATTCTGTTCAGTAGTTTCAGAGGAGTTGTGCTGACACGCTGCTTCAGAAGTATATTTCGGGAAATTTTTAAGTTCAAAGGGGCATAACTCCCACAAAATTTAGGGGATCAAAATTTCCTTGCTAATATGCACAACTAAATATGGTGTCCTTACTACCTACCAAGTTTCATGAAATTCTGTTCAGTAGTTTCAGAGGAGCTGCGCTGACAAGCTTCTTCAGTAGTAAATTTCGGGAAATTTCTAAGTTCAAAGGGGCATAACTCCCACAAAATTCAGGAAATCAACATTTCCTGGTAATATGCACAGCTACATATGGTGTCCTTACTACCTACCAAGTTTCATGAAATTCTGTTCAGTATTTTCAGAGAAGTTGCGCTGACAAGCTGCTTCAG
>MJUT01046363.1:47287-57684 GCA_002080005.1 Gigantidas platifrons | reverse complement strand
GAAACAAGAATTGCCTATGGCAGCCATATTTGTTAATGGATCGGGACGAAATGAGCAATTTTATAGACGACCTTCCATAGATGCTTCCTACCAAGCTTTGGATCATTTGGACAAGTGGTTTCAGAGGAGAAGATTTTTAGAAATCGATCAATCAGAAACAAGAATTGCCTGTGGTGGCCATGTTTGTCAAAGGATCGGGACGATATGAGCACTCTTTATAGAGAACCGCCCATAGATGCTTTCTACCAAGTTTCGGTTCAATTGGCCAAGCGGTTTCAGAGGAG
The DNA here is from genome assembly GCA_002080005.1 of Gigantidas platifrons. Lineage (NCBI taxonomy): Eukaryota > Metazoa > Mollusca > Bivalvia > Mytilida > Modiolidae > Gigantidas > Gigantidas platifrons. Next base: position 57,400 of record MJUT01046363.1, on the reverse strand, counting down.
AAGAATTTTAAAAATCAGCAATATCTGTATAGAGATAGCTGCATTTTGAATACAGATATCTTATTTAAACAAGACTTATCTTTCTTTTAACAGATATTTTTTAGAAATCAACCAATCAGACACAAGAATTTCCTGTGGTGGCCATGTTTGTTAACCGATCGGGACAGAATGAGCAATCCTTATAGATGATCTTCCATAGATGCGTCCTACCACGTTTCGGTTCATTTGGCAAAGCGGTTTCAGAGGAGAGGATTTTTAGAAATCAACCAATCAGAAACAAGAATTGCCTGTGGCAGCCATGTTTCTTAATGAATCGGGACGAAATGAGCAATCTTTATAGAGGACCTTCCAAGGATGCTCTCTACCAAGTTTCGATTCATTTGGCCAAGCGGTTTCAGAGGAAAAGATTTTTTAGAAATCAACCAATCAGACAAACGAATTGTGTATGGCCGCCATGTTTGTTGATGGATCGGGACAAAATGACCACTCTTTAGAATGGACTTTCCATAGATGCTTCCTACCAAGTTTCTCTTCATTTGGTTGAGCGGTTTGAGAGGAGAAGATTAAAATGTGAAAAGTTAACGGACAACGGACGACAGACGACAAGTGATGGGAAAAGCTGACATTGCCTTTGGCAAGGTGAGCTAAAAATAGGTCCTATCCCTGTAAAGTTTAAAGGTTCGGCCATTTAGCATGCTCTCCTCGAGAGTGATGGATCGTGGGAACGAGTTAAACCAAGCTGGTATTTACTACTCCTCCACTATAAGCACACAGCAGTACGGAATCCTGATAAAGTGGAGCGACATGTCTGCTCGTAGACGTTTCTTTTAGTGAGCCAGCACTTTAAAAATCCAGTCAATGTTATTGGTCTAGTACAAAGCGGATCCCATCATCAATTTTTACGTTTCCGTTATTAATATACATGTAACTTGGATGCATGCAAGGTTAGTCATGCAAACATTAAACAATTTGTTATTGGAGTCCATACATGAAGGATGTACCATTCATATTCCTATTCATTTCTTTTCCAGGCTGTGGCTGTGGTCAAATCGAATCCACTTCCTTCCTTTAGTGCTATAAATATCATGATCCACGTACCAACATGTTCAACTCAACAGCTTGGTAAATATAATAAATGTTCCGATCACATCTTAATTGTTGCTTTTTGGTAAAAGTGAGATAGATATTGATATAAACATAGCAATATGTGCATTACTATAGAAACTGTTCCTAAATTATTCAATATCACATACCATGATTGGCAAGCTTTGGTGTTTATACATAATATATTCTCCACTCGTCTGTTGCAATTCATATGGCCTGTCAAAGAAAAAATTATTCTTTTATTTGCTTTTATTTTATTATATCTATATGTATTTGTATTCCGATATGCACAGTGTACAATATACACCTTGCATGCCGTCTCGAGTTACCATATCGCAAAAGAAACGGCTTAATGCCAAGCTAAAATGAGCTTAATTTAGATCTGTAGTTACATGGACGTATGTTCTGTGTTTTTCAGAAGTTGACTAGTTACACGTATATGGTAATAATGTTTTATTTATTTTATTTAATTCATTTTCGTTTTTGTTGTTTACAACAATACAGTTAAAATTAGCGAATGTGTTAAATTTTAATATATCATATTGCTTGAAATTATCCAAGAATTTTCAAGAATGATTATGAGTATTTCTCTATTTGGTGAACTACGTTATAAACAAGACTACGTACTTGCCATCAAATGTTCTCATATGTGGATCATTGTTGGAATAACAAATTCTACCAGACGAAACTTGGTCTGTATCCAATACAACAAACTGAAATAAGATGTGCATCTGTATTACTTCAAATGTTGGTTGTATAACTAAATATTTCAGATATATTTGGCGATTTTTTCATCTTTTCAATATATTGTCTTCGCTTGTTGACCAATGAAGTTTTACGAGCTTAAAATATACCTATTGTGCTTTTCGTGCATCTAAACTAAGAATATTAATTTTGGTCATGCTAAATGCATCTGAAAATATCAAAGGTTACATCAACAAATGTTGGTTTTTTTTAATGAAATAAAAATCTTTTAACAGTTATTTTTCAAATATGACTTTTAAGAAACCATCTAATCACATAAGTTCCAAAATAACCTTTAGCTCCGGTAACATGATACCATTCCACAAGTGAAGTTCTGGGATATCTGTATTTGTTTTCGATGCGTCATGATAAATTTGGAGAACAGCTAAGCGATCATTAAAGTTGATCATATTGTCTGCTGCCCCTGTAACATTAATGATCTGAGGAGTTGTATAGTCACGGTGTGAAAAGTAAATTCCACATTGTTGCGACTCAAAGGCTAATGCGTCGTCAGTCAAACCGTCCTGACAGGAATTTGGGTCACTCTGATACAATGGCACGCCGGTTAACAAATTAAGAACGCACACATTCTTCTTAATGACTTCAATTCTGAAAAAAAAACGGTTATAGTAAAATTCGATCATGTATTGTTTTCTGATCAAAGCTAGTTCTGGCAGATCATTATCATTAATACAAAATCTGTCAATTTGACATAGACTCATGTTTATAAAAATCATATATCGTGTCGTGACATCTGCTCGGTCATGCAATAACGTCGGTCATTTGTTTTGATTTACCATTCTCACGCAGCACGAGGCCAATGACGTCATTCTGTATATTTATAACGTATATAGACGCCGAAGCAGTGTTTTAAAACTTGAAGATTATAAAATGCGATTAAAACAAGTAAGATTGAATTGAACAAATTCCATGTAAGTAAAAAAGCACCTTTTTACTAATGTCCATTTTACCTGGTCTTTCTGCCTGTGAAATCTATTTTAAGCGATGGTATTCCCCAAACATTTTTATATTTCCGGTTTGTTGACATAATTCTCATCACAGTTCATGACCGTTTCTGGAATGTAGGCCATGCAAATTGTATTTTAAAATACTTTGAAAATATGATGATTGATCATTCACATTCTACCAAAAATGGCTGATTGTTCTTTGTGAGTGAGTGATGTATTCTGGGATATTAATGTGATTAAAATAATGAAATCAGTCATTAATTGTTTTACAAAAGTATGACAGAATGTAGTCAGTCTAATAGATTGTATTGACAAATGCAAAAACACCAAATTCACTGGATTAAATACTTTATTTTATGGGTAAGCAAGTTAATATTTGCATCATGAATTATTTTTTAATGCTTCAATTTCAAACTATTTAAAAAGACATCTTTTGAAATTTTTCAGACAATACAATTTATACCGAAAAAGCTAAAATACTGTACTTTCTTAATCTGGTTTACTTTTTAAGTATAGTTGGCCTATGACAAAAACAGGTGCTTTATTGACCTTTGACCGGCCTTATGTGACGTAATAAGACGCCATTTGGAAAAAGGAGAGTAAACAAATATGGGTCAGTGTGTTATTATTATCGATCTTTTTTCCATGGAACTTTACACATGTGAGCAAGAATAGATGAGGAACATAATTGCAAAAAAAAAAATGTTTACTTTTCAAACATGAAAAAAATAACTAAACATTATCCAATGACTGACCGACTTATTGTCACACGGGGATATATCAGCCCCAAATGTACTAATGGTATATTGTGTTGTATGTGTGTTTGGTAATGATTTACTTACCGAACTGGATCTATATCTCGCGGGTAACGACATCCAATCGGTATGGTTAGTGTAACGGTTAATGGTTTTGGTGGGTCTCCTTCAACTAATTGGTTTCCATCTTGCTCTACCTAAAAGTATGTACCTTCCATGATAATAAAAACAGAAATCATATTAACTGTAACCAAACGCCTTGCTATATAGCTCTCGTAATACACCACAATACAAAGGAAACCAAATGAATGTCAGACGGCACAAAATGGCACCCAGTAGTTATTTTCAATGTCCAATTTATATCATATGCCAAAACTGGTACGCGATACGTGTTGGATATCTCTCTGCATTGCTCATTTGTATTAGAGTTATAATTTCATGCTTTATTCCATATTGATGCCTTCCCTACATATCGTTATATAAAATAATGATATTGCCTCTTTCTGCGAATTTTCTATTGGTTTTTAGAACTGTTCCGACAGTGTGGTATATTTATGGTTTTCATTATACTCTTAAAATATCTTACTGTTTTTGTTAACTATTCAAATACATTATAAAAGCAACTTTTACCTTTAAGCCGTTGGTAGATCTAACCAGAGGCTCCCAGGAGCCTGTAATCGCTTACCTGGATCAAAGCTGCTTTCAATAACAACGCAACTGCACTCTGGCGGCTATCTTGGTGAGAGAGCGCGACTGTCGGACACAATTTTGGAAGAGTACCATTCAATGACTATTCCATCAAAGTTTGGTTCTAATTGAACTACTGGTTGCAGACAAGATGGTTTTTATGTGAATTTCCCATAGGGTCCTATGTTAAACTAAGTTCAGCTGTGCAGCCATCTTGGTCAGAGGGCGGGACCACCAGACACAATTTTGGAAGAGAACCATCCAATGACTATTTCATCAAAATTTAGTTCTTATTGAGCAAATGGTTTCAGACAAGAAGATTTTTCTGGGAATTTCCCATAGGGTCCTATCTTAAATTAAGTTCAGCTGTGGCAGCCATCTTGGTTGGAGGTCTGAAATGCCAGACACAATTTTGGAAAGGGACCACCCAAGGATCATTTCAGCAAAGTTTGGTTGAGATTGGCTCGGTAGTTTCAGAGAAAATTAAAAAAATATTTCATCCCCCTTTTCTCTATTTTTAGCATGGCGGCCATCTTGGTTGGAAGTCAGGATCACCGGACACAATTTTGGAAGGGGACCATCCAAGGACCATTCCACCAAAGTTTGGTTGCAATTGGCACAGTGGTCTCTGGGGAGAAGATTAAAATGTGAAATGTTGACGGACAGACGAAAAGTGATGGCAATAGTTCACATGGCCCAACAGCCAGGTGAGCTAAAAACACAATAAAGCAAAATTTCGCGAAATAATATTGATTGGTGTGGAACATTAAAGTCATAGCAAAGCATGACTTCATACCAATACTTTCAGAGCAAAGCGTGTGTGAATTATTTTTCTTTGCTTGTTTATTTTATGTATGTTTGTTTACTTGTTTATTTGTTTGGTTTTTTTTCTTCTTCTTTTTTTTTTTTTTTGGTTTCTCTATTTGTTCGCTTCATAATGTACTAAGTATCTCATTAAATCTGTTTTAGGTAGATGGTGTTTGTATGGATTATATTGCAACTATTAAACATGTATACCTCTTAATTAGGATATATCATCTTTAAATTTAACGTTAAGCAGTAGAGAATGTCATGATAACACGCATTACATGAAAGGTTAGAATTCTGATTTGTGTCTAAAATGTAAATATTCTAGTACGAATATGGTTAGTATTTACGTTCTTGATCCATTTCCAATAAAATATTTAGTTCTGTTCTATCCGTAGCGGTTTTAATTTTTGTCTACTTACAACAATACCAGCGACAAATGTTCCAGAATATGCTCTAGGTCCAGGTGATGTGAAAGGTAGGTAACGTATTTGGACCGAACACTGCACCTATACAAAATAATATAGGATAATGCATGGCAATCAAATATACATGTAAAGAATGTGGTGGCGATAACAGATGTATCTTCTACTCATATTGAATAAACCATGTAGGCTACATGATGCATCCCAATAAGGAATACAGCTCATTATCTATGTCATACAGTTTATAGTCAGTTAAAACAGTTAGAAATGAAAAGACCGTATTTTTCTACTTTAACCTCGGTCCGGTTTCAAGTGGGTGGATATCCTTTCTATGGAGACTAATTAGTAATCTTATATTAAACATTTATACGGATATAGCTATAGATTTCCAAATAATGCAGATCATGTATCAAAATTTAAAACAGAGGCTCTCAAGAGCCTGTATCGTTCTGCAGTGCTAGTCATCTTGGAATTTCGATCAACATAAAAAACACAAAGTTTGTAAAGGACCTTCCAATGATTGATGCACAGTTTAGGTACCGGTTCAATCAGTGCAATAGCTTCAGAGAAGAACATATTTCTGTATTTTCCGCATATGGTCCTGTGTTAATACTATGACCTGTGGTGGCAGCCATTTTGAATTTCATATCGGAACAAAAAACCTAAAGTTTGTGGAGGACCATCCAATGAACGTTCATGTACAGTTTGGCTTTAATCATATTTGTAGTTTCTGAAAAGAAGGCATTTGAACATTTTCCCATAGGGTCCAATGTTAATCTATGTCCTGCGGTGGCGGCCATCTTGGATTTCCGATCGGAATAGAAAACATAAACTTGGTAGAGGACCTCGTGGTAGAGGACCTGGTAATGATAATTTCTGGGCAGTTTGGTTTCAATTTTCCAAGTGGTTTCAGAGAAGAATCGCTTTGAAACATTTTTTCCATAGGGTCCAATGTTAAATTAAGTCCTGTCGTAGCCGCCATTTTGAATTTCATATCGGAACAAAAAACCTAAAGTATGTAGAGGACAATTCAATGAACATTCATGTACAGTTTGGCTTAATCATATTTGTAGTTTCTGAGAAGAAGGCATTTGAACATTTTCCCATAGGGTCCAATGTTAATCTATGTCCTGCGGTGGCGGCCATCTTAGATTTCCGATCGGCATAGAAAACATAAACTTGGTAGAGGACCTGGTAATGATCATTTCTGGGCAGCTTGGTTTCAATTTTCCAAGTGGTTTCAGAGAAGAATCGCTTTGAAACATTTTTCCCATAGGATCCAATGTTAAATTAAGTCCGGCAGTAGCCGCCATTTTGAATTTCATATCGGAACAAAAAACCTAAAGTTTGTAGAGGACAATTCAATGAACATTCATGTACAGTTTGGCTTTAATCATATTTGTAGTTTCTGAGAAGAAGGCATTTGAACATTTTCCCAAAGGGTCCAATGTTAATTTATGTCCTGCGATGGCGGTCATCTTGGATTTCCGATCGGCATAAAAAACAGCAACTTTGTAGAGGACCTTCCAATGATCATTCCTGGGCAGTTTGGTTTCAATTGTCCAAGTGGTTTCAGAGAAGAAGCGTTTTGAAACATTTTTTCCATAGGGTACAATGTTAAATTAAGTCTTGCCGTAGCCGCCATTTTGAATTTCATATCGGAACAAAAACCCTTAAGTTTGTAGAGGACCATTCAATGAACAATCATGCACAGTTTGGCGCTAATCATATTTGTAGTTTCTGAGAAGAAGGCATTTGAACATTTTCCCATAGGGTCCAATGTTAATCTATGTCCTGCGGTGGCAGCCATCTTGGATTTTCGATCGGCATAAAAAAAAAGAAACTTGGTAAAGGACATTCCAATGATCATTCATTTACAGTTTGGGTTCAGTCAGGTCATTAGTTTCAGAGAAGAAGATTTTTGAAATTTCAGCCAATCAGAGCTTATTATTGGCCATGGCAGCCATGTTGAATATCCGACTGAAACAAAAAACAGAAACTTTGTAGAGGACCATACAAGGGACATTCCTGCTAGGTTTGGTTCCAATTGGCCCAGTGGTTACGAGGAAGAAGCTTGAAATGTGAAAAGTTTACAGACGACAGACGACGGGCGCCAAGTGATGGCAATAGTTCACATGGACCTTCGGTCCAGGTGAACTAAAAAGGAGTTGATATTATAGGTAAAATCGAACCAATCCCTTTCTTCAAACTATCTTAGGAAACCACTGGACCGAGTTCGAAATACCTATTTTCGACTGTATTATGTTATATTCATTAAACCTATTTTCATGGTTTGTATGTGTGCATAGTGCATGTAATAAAGTAGTATAGCTTTGGACATGACACACAAGTACAAGATAGCAACAACTGTTCAAAACCATGATTTTATAACTAGAATGCAGATAACTTTATCTAAATGTTATTGTAAATATAAGTACGAACAACTGGTATTGACAAATATGTAATAATTATTTGTGGCTTAATATTAGTATGGCATATACTGTGATAAGATTTGTGTAATTTGCAATTTAGACTATCATAAAGAGCCTGATAGTTAATAATAACTAGAACTGTGAGTGACCTCACTGAGTGATACCCCCCGCTTGCAATACTGTGATGTTCAAACTTTGGAATACAGGTATATAGTGTCATTTAAATCCAATGAGCCGTTTAGGAGGAGTTGCGCTTACAAGCCCATCTCTCAATACAGAACGTATATCAGAGTATAAGTTAAATTGTCTCCCTTTCCAAATTTTGGACAGCAACCATATTCCTTCATGCACATCTGCAGGTAGTGTACTACAAGTGTGTAAAGTTTCATCAAAATCCAATAAGCCGCTTAGGAGAAGTTGCGCTTACAAGGTACATGGATGGAGGACGGACAGGGCGATTCCTATATACCCCCTCCCCCAACTTTGTTTGCGGGTATAATTACATTATGGTAAATTGACTAAACGCCATTTTTACATACCATCATATTTGGCTGAAATCTTTTATCCCAATGTTCTTGATGAAGCAATGTATCTGTGAAATCTTTCGCCAATACGTCAGTATATACAGCTTCTATGATTTCAAAGTTATTAATGTACCAACGGACATCATAGGTGTATTTAGCCTCTACATTTGTGTCACATTGGAATTGAATGGTCTGGTGTATGATGTGAACTCCAAACTCATTGATTTCTTCTTTTTGAAATAGTCCTGATTTAATTGTAGGGGTAGCTACTGTTATATTGGGGAAAGCTGAAAAAAGTTGATCTTGCATGGTTAATTTTCCCTAACGTTGATCATATCCACCCATTCTTCACAACATATGATAATTTCAGAAACGTCCCACCACCACATACATGTAGAAACGGGTATTAATACCCAATATTAAAGCCTTATGAAACTGGACTTTTCAACAGTGTAGAAAATATCGCATGCTTCGGTCAAATGTTTTCGTTTTATATTTCTACTTATGCATTGCGTCACATTGATCATTTTTTCCAAAACATAGTACTTATTGACCTCGAGTAGATAGACTTTCGCATAGACGAACACCGTCAGAAGATTAAAGGGGCCATGCACAGCTCACAACCTTTCCCGGCCTTACACTCCATTTACATAATCTGGATGCAGATGTTGTATGCGGTAGAAGTAGTTTAGGGGACTACTATACAACTCAGTCCGCGAGGCTTTGCGACAGTTCTGACACAACACCCTGCAGCGGATGTGAATAAGGCGTCAATATCTGGTTCTCACCACTATTTCGCGACTGCGGATACAACAAATGAGAGGAGGAGAGGACCTTTGCTAACTGTTGAGCATACCTTTCTCACACCATGACACAAAATATAATACCAGGTCGACGAGATATTTTCAGAGATGCCGTATCATGTTCCCGAGGGACAAGTATTAATTGATTTGGACGTCCAATGGTTGAGTTTAATATTCCAAATATGATTTTGATGTTGACCGCGGTCTTTCCTACATCTATGCAACTCATCGTGGTGCTCATATAAATGCATTCAAGCCGCCATGGAAACGATTCCAGATCAAGATCTCTATACACTCTATCTGGACATGAATTTTTTGTCTACTGAGGGCAACCATTATGTTAAAATATCGCTTCTTTGCACCTGGTAATGGCGGACATCTATCGTTGTCAATATTTACGCAGACCACGGCTTGTATGTTTATCTCGTTTAGCACAGGAGCAGTTCACCAGAAACCGGTTAAAGGGGTTTTGACGCAAATATCTTTATAGACGAAAGCCATCTCACCAGTTACTAACCACATTGGAATTGCGGCTGCTTCGAGAATCGAGAAATGATCTATGCATCCGTCTGTTGAAATGCAAATCATGATGTTTGAAACCTCCAAACTAGTCCTCGAATACATCTCGCCGATCGTCGATTACGATATACCAGTCACCCACACGTTCATAGCTTCTCCTCATTACCTTAGGGGTAAATGAAGTTGAAGCCGCACACGAAGCTGCCAAGGAATACATGCGTAGAATAAAAGGCTTCTGAAGGATGATGAGTAAATACCTCTACATTTTTTTAGTTTTGGAAAGAAAACTTTTAAGACACTAATAGGACTATAACAGCAGACAATGCAATCGCCAAAAGAAAAAAA
>MJUT01046363.1:24688-38606 GCA_002080005.1 Gigantidas platifrons | reverse complement strand
TCAGGTGAGCTAACGAGTAGCCACAGCGGATAGAGGGTGCTGAATTATTCGAGTGAATCCTTGTGTAAAACTCTGACCGGAACAAAGCTGACATCATTTCAAAAAAAAAAATAATTAGCGATTACAAATTATGTTCAAACACAAACTAAATTTAGTGTAATCTTCAGTAATATAAGTATGATCACTATCTATTATGAATATATGACTACACAATATTTTGTGCGATCTTTTTTTATCCATTTAAAACCCAGGGTCGAACCATTTTGGGGCGTACTGTCTTGTTGCTTAACTCCGTCCATATTGTTTAACTTCCGGTATAAAACAAAATACCAGAGGCTCCCAGGAGCCTGTAATCGCTCACCTGGATCAAAGCTGCTTTCAAAAACAACGCAACTGCACTGTGGTGGCCATCTTGGTGGGAGAGCGTGACTGCCGGACACAATTTTGGAAAAGGACCATCGAATGACTATTCCATCAAAATTTGGTTCTAATTGAGCTACTGGTTCCAGACAAGATGGTTTTTATGTGAATTTCCCATAGGGTCCTATGTTAAACTAAGTTCAGCTGTGCAGCCATCTTGGTCAGAGGGCGGGACCACCAGACACAATTTTGGAAGAGGACCATCCAATGAATATTTTATCAAAGTTTGGTTTCAATTGAGGAACTGGTTCCAGACAAGAAAATTATTATGTGAATTTCCGATAGGGTCCTATGTTAAGCTAAGTTTGGCTGTGGGGGCCATGTTGGTCGAAGGGCCGAATTGTCGGACATATTTTTGGTAGAGAACCATCCAATGACTATTTTATCAAATTTTGGTCTCAATTGAGCTAATGGTTTCAGACAAGAAGATTTGTATGGGAATTTCCCATAGGGTCCTATGCTAAATTAAGTTCGGCTGTGGCGGCCATCTTGGTCGGAGGTCTGAAATGCCGGACACAATTTTTGAAGGGGACCACCCAAGGATCATTTCAGCAAAGTTGGTTGAGATTGGTTGAGTAATTTCAGAGGAGAAGATTTTTTTTCAATTTCATCCCCCTTTTTTTCTATTTTTAGCTTGACGGCCATCTTGGTCGGAAGTCGGAATCACCGGACACAAATTTGGAAGGGGGCCATCCAAGGACCATTACACCAAAGTTTGGTTGCAATTGGCCCAGTGGTTTCTGAGGAGAAGATTTTTATGTGAATTTCCGATAGGGTCCTATGTTAAGCTAAGTTTGGCTGTGGGGCCATCTTTGTCGAAGGGCCGAACCGCCGGACACATTTTTGGAAGAGAACCATCCAATGACTATTTCATCAAAATTTAGTTCTTATTGAGCAAATGGTTTCAGACAAGAAGATTTTGATGGAAATTGGTTGAGATTGGCTCAGTAGTTTCAGAGAAGACTTTTTTTAAATTTCATCCCCCTTTTTTTCTATTTTAAGCTTGGCGGCCATCATGGTTGGAAGTCGGGATCACCGGACATAATTGTGGAAGGGGACTATCCAAGGACCATTCCATCAAAGTTTGGTTGCAATTGGCACAGTGGTTTCTGAGGAGAAATTTCAAAATTTTCAAAATTTTCAAAATTTTCAAAAAATTTCAAAATTGTTCAAACCACTCCAAAATTTCATAAAATTTCAAAATGTTAAAAAAATTTCAAAAATTTCAAAAAAATTAAGTTTCCCATAAAATTTCAAAATTTTAATATTTAAATAATATTTAAAAATGATACGACAAGTACATTTGTATAGCCAACTTTTTTCCAGTGATACAAAAGATAAGGCAATACGGTTGTTTCGAATCATTCCCATTCCTTCAAAATTTTGTTATTTTCGTCCGCCAGATCACGTGATTTCGATGGAACTCCTGGCACTGAACTTCCGGTGTCAATGTACACAAGAAAACTCCAATCGATAAGTGTCGTTTTAACGTTCGATCCTCAACTTAAAAACAATCTTAAAATTTTCTGTAAAAGACAGATATCAATTAGATTATTTTATTTGTATCAAAGACTTCAATGCAGAGACAAATACTTCTTTAAAATCAAATTTGTTTTCTTTCTTTATTTGCGGCTGTCAGCATCATCAAAGGAAAACGATCTGCCTTTATGTATATATTTCTGATATTAGACAGTTAGTGGGGTACCGAACACCAGTATTTATTCAGCCGTTTCCTTGGCGTCTCCATATTACAATTACTTATAATCTACCGCATCTACGACTGTGATATGCTGACCGTTGTCACAGTAATAGCGTAAACACCGGAGGTCGCCTGCCGATTTGTTCAGACGTCAAGACACGAAAAAGACGGAACGTGGTCGGAATTGACATGATTCGAAACAACCGTATTGTAGCCTTTTAATATCGGTCAATACATTGATTTATCGACCCGTTAAAAGTATATTTGACCTCAGACTTCGTCCTCGGTCAATATACGTTTAACGGGTTGATAAATCCATGCATTGACCTCATCCAAAGGCTATAATTGTATAGTATACAGATGACAACAACAGCAAAAATTACGACAGCATCATACAATAAAATAACTGCAACATGTCTGTAGTTGAATAATAACTAGAGACTTAGTGGGCTAAGACTGCATCGCTCACCTGGTATCAGATCTGGCTTGGATTATCAGGATTCAGCCAATCAGAAACAAGATGTTCATGTGGCAGCCATGTTTGTTATCCGAATGCGTTGAAATGTGAAAGGTTTATAGAGTTCCATCGTTAGATGATTTATATCAAATTTCAGATCATTTAGCCAAGTGGTTTAAGGGGAAAGGATATTTTAGGATCCATTCTCAATAAGTTGGGTTGTTGTGGCCCTCTTGAATTTTAAATTGTCACAAAAATTACTTCATAAGGGACCATCCGAGTATCTTCCAAACAACAGAAATACAGAATATTTTAACTGGTAACCAGTTCTTCTGTAGTGTATGGTCTTCAGAACACATTATCTGCCCCTGGCAGCCTTGTGAATATCTGAGTTGCACCAATAACACATAATTTGTACATATATGTCAAGTCTGGTTCAATTTGGCTCAAAATTATGAAAGAAAATACAAATAAGAAAATGTTGATTGACAACGGATGGAGGCAAAGTAATGTCACAAGTTCACTTGCCCATTAGGGGCAGGTATATGGTAATAACAATTTGCTAGCTTTAGTAGACTAGTAACATTTTAACTGGCAAACAGTTCTTTTGTAGATTATGGTCATCAGAACGCATTATCTGCTTCTGACAGCCATGTTGAATATACAAGTTGCACCAATAACACATACAATATAAGGTACCATCAGGAACATATATGTCAAGCTTAGTTCAATTTGGATCAAAATTATGAGAGAAAATCCAAATATGAAAATGTCGATTGACGGCGGATGGAGGCAAAGTAATGTTATCACTGGCACAAATTGAAAACTGGTAGCCCAAATATTTCAATAACATGTTTTGTGTTGTTGACTAACTAGAACTGTGAGTGACCTCACTGAGTGATACCCCCCGCTTGCAGTTTAGTAGGAGTTGCACTTACAAGGTGCATACCCCTCCCCCTTTTCGTGAAAGTATAAGTTGAATGATCTCCCCTTTTAAATTTTGGACAGCAACTATATTCCTTCATGCACATCTGCAGGTAGTGTACTACAAGTGTGTAAAGTTTCATAAAAATCCAATAAGCCGTTTAGGAGGAGTTGCGCTGACAAGGTACATGCACCCCCCTTTTCGTGAAAGTAAAAGTTGAATTATCTCCTCTTTTAAATTTTGGACAGCAACCATATTCCTTCATGCACATCTGCAGGTAGTGTACTACAAGTGTGTAAAGTTTCATAAAAATCCAATAAGCCGTTTAGGAGGAGTTGCGCTGACAAGGTACATGCACCCCCACCCCTTTCGTGAAAGTATAAGTTGTATTATCTCCCCCTTTAAACTTTGGACAGCAACTATATTCCTTCATGCACATCTGCAGGTAGTGTACTACAAGTGTGTAAATTTCATAAAAATCCAATCAGCCGTTAAGGAGAAGTTGCGCTTACAAGGTCCATGCCCCCCTTTTTTCGTGAAACTATAAGTTGAATTATCTCCCCTTCCAAATTTTGGACAGCAACAATATTTCTTCATGCTCATCTGCAGGTAGTGTACTACAACTGTATAAAGTTTCACAAAAATCCAATAGGTCTTTTAGGAGGAGTTGCGCTTACAAGGTACATGCTCACCCCCTTTTTTCGTGAAAGTATAAGTTGAATTATTTCCCCCTTTTAACTTTGGACAGCAACCATATTCCTTCATGCACATCTGCAGGTAGTGTACTACAAGTGTGTAAAGTTTCATAAAAATCCAATCAGCCGTTTAGGAGGAGTTGCGCTTACAAGGTACATGTCCCCCCTTTTCCGTGAAAGTATAAGTTGAATTATCTCCCCTTCCAAATTTTGGACAGCAACCATATTTCTTCATGCACATATGCAGGTAGTGTACTACAACTGTATAAAGTTTTACAAAAATCCAATAGGCCGTTTAGGAGGAGTTGCGCTTACAAGGTACATGGACGGACGGACGGACGGACGGACGGACAGGGTGATTCCTATATACCCCCCCCCAAACTTTGTTTGCGGGGGGTATAATAAAGCATTCAAATAAAGCAGTTTGTTATGTTTTATTCTTCAATTATTCCCTCCCTACACATAACCCTATAAACCTTTTCCTCATCCCCATAATCTTCATCATTGTCACGATAGTCATCACTATCAGTATCATAATCTGCCCCATCCATTGGTTGACTCGGTGACGGTTTGTCTTCACTACTAGGCATTTCCTCCATAGCTAAATTGTTCTCATTCATTTCCTTGACTTGGTCCTCCACTTGCTTTGATGCTATAACAGGGTTTCAGCTGAATTTTATTATACTACGGTCAAATGACCTAACTCATATAAATTCATCAGGCCTTTTGTCCTGAAAGGCACTTATTCAATAGGTCAATTGTGTCCTAATTTGCCTAAAATTTATAAAGTCATTTAATGCATAATTATTATGATATTTGGAATTGACAGTCAGACAGGTTTTCAGAGGTCACCATCTCTTTCCAAAAAAAGTTAAACTTCAGTAAAAAGAAATAGAAATTAAAATCAAATTCCCCAATGAGGAATGAGTCAAAGACTTAAGAGAAGGCTACCCTAAATAGGTTACAAAAAACTTTGCTTTGAAGTAAACATTTTGTAAAAAAAAAATTATATAAAAAAAAAGAATTTTATTTAAATTCACAGAGAAATAAAAAAATTTGTGGATCTTTTCAATCATTTGTCTTAATCAGGAAAAAGCTTGTAATATTTGTCCATTTCAAAGGTTTCAATATTTCCCAAAAACCTAAATCAAGCCCTCTATGGTATTTTGCACAAAAGACAAGTTTAAATTTGGTGTCAAATTGATATCCGATAATCTTTACGTGTCCGGTCCGGAGCAATTTTTGTTCTTATATTTCAAATCATGGCCAGAAATCACGACCAGAGTACATTGCGCATGCGTTAACATTACCTAACTAATTAATTGGAAAATAACATAGAATTTAATGGGACGTGTTGCTTCAACATCAAATTAAATGAATTTAATACTAATTTTGCATATAAACGTTCATATCATGAAATTGTTCTTTTTATGCTCTTCTGAAGAATCTATTTTTATATAAAAGTGTTAAGGTTTAGATATTTTCATTTAGCTTTTAAATTAAGTCTCTTTCTCTCCTATATCTCCCTCTGATTTATACTTTAGAACATCGTTACGACGACTTTGTCAGTTTGTGCCCTAATTATTAATTTTATCTTTCTTTTCATCGCACAAACGTTCATAGTTTCCAATTCTTGAAATTTTTGTCTTCCGATTGATACCAATAACACACATATAAAATAACATTTAGATATTTCCATTTTCTGTTAAAAATTGAAATTTGTGCAATCTTTGTAATGAACTCCGAAAATGTTACCTGTCCGTTATCTGGTCGTTGACTTTTATTGGGGGCAATTAACACGATTGCAACTTTATAAGGAAATATTACAATATAGATAGAAATAGATATCGTGTTATACTGGACACTGAAAACATCTAATGATGAAATTAGGTTCAATCTGTTTTCTCCAGAACAGATCCAAAGGAAAACTGCTGCAATGCTCCGGAATGTTTCGCGATATGTTGAATAAAAAGTAATATACATGTACGTACAATGTATATCCAAAAATCTTCTATTGTTTGAATTTTATTCAGTCATTGTGAGTGTTAGTTTTCAAATGTGATAAACACAAAAATAAACAATGAATACCATTAATTCATGAGAGGTCGTTTCTTAAATCGCTCCTGGGACCATCTAATAACACTAAATTTCAACAGAAGATGCTATCGATACAGCGCAAAATTCTAAAGCAAATTTTGATATCAAAAATCGAAATCAAAATAAAATTTGCAGATTTCCACAGCATGTATTTATAGCTTTATTTCATACATAAAAGTGAAGAACAGCGGTCAACAACTTTGTTTTGATACGACGTGTATACTAAATTTTGTAGATTACAACAACCAAATATGGCTTCAATCGAGAGCCTTTGACATTTGCCTACGGACATAATACAATATGGCAATTAACAAATTATATTGCTGTAAAAAGATAATTAGCGTTTAATTTCAATCTTTAATACGATGTCCTTTGTACACCTTTTTAAGAAAATTATTAACATGAGAAAATTATTACAATATTCGAGTAAATATTTTAAAACATTTTAGACGGAAGATGATTTAAGCATGCTTAGAAGACATATTGAGTATATTTTAGTAGTAAATTTATGGTTTTATTTTGTATATATTTTTACTGATTGATAGCTCTCATAAGTCGTTTAAAATGGCTGGATATTATTATAATTGGTTGTTTTATATGTATATATTTTATATTGTACATTTTTTTAGGATAATCAATATATGTCACAATAGTAAACAAATTATTATCTGATATTCTTAATAATTCAAATGTCTACTTCCATATCCCCTTATTTATCATGGTTACCGTTAGTAATAACGATGAGATCAAGATCAAGAATCTTTATTATTTGGTCTTTGAGGAAGATACCTACTTATTAGTCGGGTTCGATGTTCAGTAAAAAAATGACATTCCATAATATAATGAAATTCGTCAGCAATATAGATCTGCTATTATATTTTTAACACTATCTATTTTCTCTGTCGACACTATACCATAGTCCAATTTTGATCGGTAATTTGTGGTTCGAAATGTACATAGTGTATATATATCTTTGTCTTCCAAAATATTGAAATAATTTTCGAATTCAAAATTGCCTTTAAATAATCTATAATTGATAGCTTTTGGTGAGTTGTGTATCAGAGAATGCCACTCCTGTGTAAGTTGCTCATGGAGACGGTTCCTAATTATATCTAAAAGCAGGTCGGAATTTTGAAAGAATTGTTGAGACCAAACGTAGGAATACATGTAGCCTGTATCATCAACAATGTGTTTAACATGCTTAATCCAAGAAAAAGCCAGATTTTCATCAATAAAAAAAGGTTACCGGCATACAAAATTATATAGGATAAATATGAGAGATATCAACAACTTATTTAACAGTGTTGATTTTGTCAAAAAGTGTGAATTATCTAATTAGGCTTGCGCTTCAGTGGTTCTGGATTAGTGATCTCAGGTAAGCTTAAAAATACACTTGTGGCAGGTGAAATCCAAGAAAGACAACTCTTACTGAAAAAAGTTGGCCGGAATTTCTCGGGATGATTGATTCGTTAATTTTGTCAATGTCCTTGAACTTGATCAAAGCATGGAGGAACGATAAATGATACATGTACAATAAAACAAAGCAATAGTTTTGATCTAGCGTTTCACTTTAGTTTTAATCAAAATAAATCATGGACAAATTGGAGATCAAACAGGGCTCTTTTATACAACAAACCCAGTATTTTATACCGGACAGTCGGTCCGGTGGAACCCAATGTTTGGTTACGTAACAGTCGGTGCACCTCAAAATGAATAGAATCGTATTTATTTACGCACAGTGAGATCCTTTTTTGCAATTAAATGTCGTTTCCCCGTTTATTTAAAGATTGAAATTAATAAGTTAATACAGATATTTGTTCCACACTATAAAAATAATTGATGATAAGCATGAACAGCTATTGTGCTAGATGGATTATAGTTTGTCAATAGACCTATTTACACCTTGTTTCCTTTCTGAATCCGCCTTCGATTTTGCTGTATTGTCTATTGAATTGGGTGACAACATAGGAAGTGTGTTGCCATGGCAACAACTTCCAAAAATAAACATAGAAAAAGTAATAACTGTTAAGAAGAAGAACGGATTTGGTCGTCGTCGTGATCTTGAACAAATACATGCAGTACATGTATATTGCTAAGGTTACATATTATTTCTGACAAATCTGTTAGAATCTAAAATAAATTTTTGGACTAACAAAAATAGCTTTGAATTTTTCTCATCATCAAGATTTACATTACCAAATAAAATGTTTTCAATAGTAATTTCAATATCCAGTTCTCTCATGCCAAATAATAAGAAATTTCTTTGAACTGCATATATAAGGCAAACTAGAAAGTAATGATCTGCTGATTCCATAACATTATCACATTCGCAATAGCATGTGTCAATCAAGTTACACCTAAACAAGTCACATTTGAGGCTGCTGCTTTTTCGTATGTAAAATACTACCCAACCTAGACCCCACACTAAAGTATCGCAGTGGTTTGTCCACAGGATAGTAACTGGTTTTCATGTTATTTTTGAAAGATTCGGTAGTAGGTGAATCTTGTAGTAAAGAAGGAAGATTATTCCAAAGTCTAATAGTATGAGGAAAAATGACTTTTGATAAACAGATAATCTGCCATGAGGAAGACTATCATCTCGAGCATTGCGTAAATTATAGTTGTTACCCTGACCAAGAGTTTTGGGCAATAAGTCCTGTAAATATTCAGGAGCAAATCCATTCACTATATTGTAAAAAATACAGAGTTTTCTTCTCTCACGTCTAACAGAAAGTTTATCCCAGCCGGTTTCTAAGTAAACATTAGAATTACTAGCATAAGATGTTAAACCAGTTACTATCCGTGCGGCCTCTATCTGTACCCTTTCTAAACGTGCTGCGTCAGCAACAGTGTAGTTGTCCCAGACATCACATGAATATTCTAACAATGGGCGTATAAATGTAAGGTATATTTTTTCTAGAAACAATCTAGATAATCTCAATTTAAATTTTCTTAGAACACATACTTGTTTTGACGCCCGTTCTATAATGAGATTAAAATGATTTGTCCACTTACAGTCAGCACTTAAAGTTACCCCGAGATGTTTGTGACAGTCCAAGGGGTAAATTGTTGTATCATCCACTGTAAATGACAAATCATTTGGCGTCGCTCTAATACGAAAATAAACGATTTCAGTTTTATCAGAGTTGAGCTTGACTAACCACCGCTTTTCACAATTTGATATGTTTTCTAAGTCAATATTAACCAGACTACGTAACGTATCTATAACATAGCATCTCTCAATGACAGATGTATCATCAGCAAACAGTCTACATAATCCTGTCAATTCATCAGCAATGTCGTTTATGTAGATAAGGAAGAGGAGTGGTCCCAGGATCGATCCCTGGGGGACCCCGCTTTAAGATTGCCCTTTCCCGATATAGCGTCTTTTATTAATACCCGCGGTTCTCTATCGGAAATATAACTTTTCAACCAATCAAGCAAAGGATCCTTTATACCATATCTCTCAAGTTTGAATGACAACCCTCTTAACCAAACCCTATCAAATGCCTTACTGACATCACAAAAAATGAGACAAATTAATTCATGATTATCAAGGGCCAATAGGATTTCGTGCATCAGCTCTATAAGTTGATGACACGTTGAATGCCCAGGTAAAAATCATGATTGGAACCTGTATAATAAAGAATTACAAACTAAAAAATTAAAAATATTTTTATACACAACCTTCTCAAAAACTTTGCTCACTGTAGATAATAGTGCCACATGTCTATAATTAGACACTGACGACCTATCACCAGATTTAAATATGGGGACAATATGAGAGAGTTTCCAGTCGCTTGGAAATCGCCTTTCCTCCAAAGATTTGTTAAAGAGGTCACTCAGAGGTGTAGCTATTTCAGACTTTACTTCCCTTAACATCCTGTTGCTTATCTTATCTGGACCAACAGCTTTGTCAGGGTCGAGCAAAGAAATAACATCAATGATATCCTGTTCAACAACAGTAATATTAGCTAAAGCATTTGGACCTCTGTCGTCAAAGTCAGGTAAAGGTATATTGTCATCATTTAACTCCGAAATTGAACAAAAATAATCATTCAGTAATTTACATTTTTTCTGAATTTCCGTACGTAGATACATTCTGCTGGTTAGGATTACGTAAAGGGGGGGAATTCTGAAGCTTTTCCTTCTCCTTTTATCAACAGTTTGATCGTCTTCCAGTACTGCTTACTGTTTACCTGCTTAAGTGTCGATAGAGACTCGTTGAGACTTATATAAAAATTTTCTTTTGCATTTTTTTTTTCAATTTATTGACCTTTCTCCTTTGTAATTTATACCTACTTGTATTGTGTTCATTGTTCTTCTTTAGATAGGTTTAACGATATCATTCGCGTACCCTTATTTCTCTCCTAAGTTCAGTTGTCATCCATATCTTGTCTCGAGGTCTGATGGTGACAGTGTTAGTATGGATACAATCGTGAGCTATACAATTGTAGGAAAGTATTAGTAAATAATGTACATGAAGTTTCGACGTCCGTCTGTTGGTTTATAATTAAGTTCCAGTCAGTGTCCTTTACCTTTTGTCTGAATAATTCATAATTACCTTCCTTGTACAACCAAATTGTACGTCTACGCGAAGTTTCATTATTATATCCACAATCGACAACAATATATGTAGCATCATGATCACTAATAGTGCGGTCAACTGCAATAGTATTCGCTTCTATAACAGTGACAGAATCAGAAACCAGTATTGGATCTAGTAATGAGAACGTCTGGCACCAAATCTGGTTGGATCACAAATTTAATTGTCAAGTCCAAAGAAGTTTACAATATCACTCAACTCCGATGGAAGTCTGGAGAAAAAGTCTACATTATAATCGCCTAAGGATATGATATTATTAGAACAATCAGCAGCTGTGCTTACCTGTTGACTAAACCTATTCCAAAATTGAGGACCAGCCTCAAGATGAGATTATATAACACGTTCAGCATTATATTACCTACCTTTGACTTAATTTCAACCCACATGGATTCCACTCCATCCAACTAAATATCGTTTCGGGGAATAATTTTGATATGGTCACGAAAAAACAATATAATACCCCATCCGTGGTTATTTCTATCTAATCGGTACGGTTTACAGTTAAAACCTTGCAAAAATATGTGCTCATCTATGACAGAATGGTCCAAATGCGTTTCAGTGAAACAAACTATATCAAAATCTTCAACTAATAGAGCAATATCATTGATTTTATTCCTTAGACTTCTGACGTTGAGATGTAGAATACTAATAGAAGACTGAAGTGAACGAGTTTGTTCCCCTAGGACGGGTTATGGGTTCTCCTCTATATCCCCACATAGTAACAGTAAACATTGCTTGATAATATATGTGAACAGTATATTGATATAATCTCTAAAAAAAAACAGCTCAGATGATTTGTGACAAATAAAGATATAAATACTGACACTTAAAAAGAGACAATTTTCTGTGAAAAAATATGTGTAAAAATCATTTTCAGTATAATGTGGCGGAATGTTATAAAATTTGCGAGATAAATCCCCTTCTTGATAACATGAGTCCCCTACAGTAATATTAAATCGACAGAGCAAAAGTATAAATAAATTTAACATACACAACAAGATAGCAATATTAACACCATTTCTACATAACATCAGAAGCAATTTGTTACTAAAGCATAAGTATTTACATAAACATAGTTTCACAAAATCACTCAATTAAAAATCCTTGTAATATTGACACCATTTAAATACCGGATTTGTCTTACAATAAAATAACCCAATTGTCACCCTATGACTGACAGCATCACTACCCATTATCGATTAAAGATCTATGCACACATATCAATTTTCGGGTGACAAAATTTAGTTGTACATGTAACAGAGTGTGTTCATGACAGCCATTCGAACCAAAAACGATGTGGAGGGGTGGCACAACCGATTCAACGCCAGTGTAGCCACCAGAGGACCTGTTCCTTTTTATCAGCTGATCACAGAACTGTATTCTGAAGCTGAGCTCATTCCACTGCAGTTGAATCTTGTCACGGAGGGGAAATTGGTTGTGTTGATGGTACTCATGTACGAATCCAGGCACCGACAGAAGATGAACCCAGCTATGTTTTCATTTTAGTTGAAATATTCTTAATTTCAATTGATAAAGATTGTTAAATCCATTTGTATCTACAATGTCTAGCTGGACAACCTCACAGTGTATTCCTTACTATTTTACCAGAAATATTCCGATTCCTCATTAATATAAACACTTTTGTATATTCAATATTACTACTATATATTCTGATGTCCATTCTTATTGTGGGAGAACACTTACATAGGCTGTGCCTGATGTGTAATCCCTTTGAACATCTGTACTATATATGTGCAATTGATTCAATAAAATATTTGAAATTGAAATTGAACCCAGCTATGTGAACAGAAAAGGGTATCACAGCATCAACGTGCAGGGTAATTGTGATGATAATGGTATGTATATTGTAACTAATTATTCCATGTAGCGAAATATAAACTGATTCTTTTTCACTCTTCTGTTTTGATTTCCGCTAATATTATAAACATCCTGTTACAACTTACATCCCATAATATAAAGTAGAGTAGGCGGAGTAAAAAATCATAACAGAAATGTAAGGTCATGATCGAGGTCGATCAACACATTTTTGAAGTTTTATAGAAAGTACGTCTACATATCTCATCATTCATGATTTTTAATGATCATTTACTCTTTAAAATAACACTGCATCATACCTTACAGATTTATATTTAAATGCCATATTTAAATCCGGAATAATAACATTATGTTTAATGTATAATTATTATATGAGACTAGTTAAAATAAATAGAGATAGAATATTATATAGTGCATTTACCACAGATCAAGATTTAGCTCAAGAAAACTCAAAATGCTGGTTTTCTACACTAAATAAAATATTTAAAATACTTAAACTTGATATCAAAGATTTGGCAGATAATAGTGTTTTAAGAAATAATTTGATAGAATATTATCATCAGCAATCTGACTCACAACTACATAAAGTTAAATCTGGGATTGTAGACAGTAAACTGATACTTTCATCAATATTTTTATTCCAAATTTTGCTCCTTCTATTTTGAAACCAATCTAAGCAAAAGTATAAAAAGTTAAATTACACACCTACGTATCAGTGCTCATTGTTTAAATATAGAGCGTGGTAGACATAATAAACCTAAAATTCCAAGAGAAGAACGATTCTGCAAATTCTGTACTGAAGTAGAGACAGAAGAACATTTTTTATATCATGCCATAAGTATAAAGATATAAGGAACACATTTTTCCAGTGTCATGGTTTAGATCTAAAAGATTCACATGATACTTATTTTTTACTGTCTAAACTTTTAAATCCAAAAAATATTATTGAATGTAATTATTTATAATAAATTCATTAGGGACGCATTAGAAATACGAAACACTTCTTAAGATGTGTGGACCACTGTATTATTATATTCTGCATCATGCATGTAACTTTTAAATGTTGTTTTGTATATTTATCATATGATTTGTAATGGAGAACACTAATGTAGTATTAGTTATCTTTAATAAAGAATTGAATTGACATAGAAATTACATTTTTTATTTTGACACTCCACTTCCG
>MJUT01046354.1:82041-92414 GCA_002080005.1 Gigantidas platifrons | reverse complement strand
TTTTTTTTCTGGTGCATTTATTACACACTGGCTGAAAAGGTTTACTTTCCACTTTTTTTCGCGGTTTAAAACTCCCGCTTAATAGGCCTCTCGATACAAAATGGATTGGCCATGCGTAGCGAAGAACAAGCTAAAAAAGTTCCGAAAATCTTTCCGACCAATGAAATAACTCGAAACAAAATATGCTTGGTAAATCTCCTGAAACGATACGAGTGGAGGAAATTTGGATGTGTCGTCGAGAATAAACTTGAATTTCATCAATAAATATGTTGTTCGTACGTATCAACTAGATAGGAATGAAGGGAAATCTTTTTTGAGACGAAAACAAGCGAAGATCCTTTTGAAAACTGGCGCATTGTTGTAAAATATCGAGTCGAAGCGAGGATTCCCTCTTCGTATTTTGAAGATTGTTTCTTACCTTTAGGTTTATTTAGTAAAACGGCAGCTGGACCTAGAAACAAAAGTTAGTAGAACGAGAAAGTTGTAACACTAAATGTTGTAAAATATGGATATATGGCTCTAAGATGTACTTCCAGACAAAGATCCATACCATAATCGCGGGAGGGACCAAATGAGGAAAGGGGGGTTGGTCCGGAATACGAGTGCCTGTGGTGGCGACCACAATACTTAGGAAGTGGCGACTTCAAACTTAACCACTAGTATTAACCCATGGTTCAGCAGCTTCCTTCTATTCTATATACATTGTATTTTGTCTAAGCGAAAGTTATGATGCCATGACTAGCCTATAGCTATCTATCGCTCGCTTCTCATATCGCACATGTTCTTGATAGCGGTTTAATATTTTGGATTTTGGTTCCGGGTTGTCGTACGATTGTTAGGTAAACGAGTTGTTGAATTTTGTAAAATTAAAAGCAAGACAGCGATGTATGATTACATATACTGTTTTTCTATATATTTCTTAAAGTCTGTTCTCAATGTCACATTTCACCTTTGTTTCGGAATCGAAAAAAAATACTATTATTCCCGATACAATGCAACCTTTGACTCAACTTTCATTTTAACAGGAAGAAATTCATTCATTCTAAATTCGAAATCGTGGACGGGTATTTTGATTACGCATACCATTCATCCAGCTGTTGAAATACATTAATCAGAGTTGCCAACTCATCCGCCAGGTCTCATCTCCCGCCGCGGGTCATTAAAA
This sequence comes from Gigantidas platifrons, assembly GCA_002080005.1. Classification (NCBI taxonomy): domain Eukaryota; kingdom Metazoa; phylum Mollusca; class Bivalvia; order Mytilida; family Modiolidae; genus Gigantidas; species Gigantidas platifrons. Next base: position 91,249 of record MJUT01046354.1, on the reverse strand, counting down.
TAACCCCCTCCCCCATCCCATCCCTCACCCGCCAGAACACCCGACACTACGTACGAAATGACAAAAGAACGCGATCGTGTTGTTTACTTTGGCATAGAATAGAATAGAATAGAATAGAATAAGGCATTTACAATTAACAATTATGATTGATTCGCAACAACAATACATCAAACCAAATATTCAGTGAAGTGGTCATTTCTTATATCTCTGGACAAACGGAATATATAAATTACAGTGACTTGCGCTGAAAAATGTTAAAACTGTCATGGTCGATGATCAAAACTAGCTGAACTTGGCTTTCAGTCATTCTCTTTCCCCTCTCTCCCTTTGTTTTTTTTCTTCAGAAAATCAGAAAACTGCCTCGTCTGCCTCAATGGTGGTTATAACGGCCCTGTTGATAAGGCAGTTTTTCTTTAGAAATGTATAATAAGTAAATGGAACCAATGTTGTAACTACATGAAAAGTTGGATACGAATTTAACACTTTTTTTTAAAACTTGTTTTCGATTAATTTGTTGTAAAGTGTATAATCACTTCTATATTTTATCAAGTTTACACTTCAGTGTGAGTTCAAACCCCGTTCATGTCGAGGTGAACTCGATCCAACATTGATGTGATAGACCCGTTTGTCAGTGGTTGTCTCCTGGTACTCCGATTTCCTCCACCAATAAAACTGATCGTCAAATTATAACTGAAATATTGTTGAAAGTGGTGCTAAACACCATGGACCTAAAAAAAACATTTATAGCCATCAAATTTACTGAGAAAACTGAACATTTTACTCAATGGAAAAGAATTCAATGAGAAAGCATAATTACCGAGGAAGGACTGAGAGGCCAGGCAGGAGACAATATATTAAAAAAAATCCTCGGCCAATAATTAGAAAATGGTTTGTATCTAAAAAGAAAAGAGATCCAAATTAAAGCCAACCCATTTTGTTAGTTTTCAGAAGAACTAGAACCAAAGCCAAATATATAATCAGAGATGCGTAATTAGAAAATGTTCTATGATATGACATGCCACCAGATATACTGTAGCATAATTACCGCATACACATTAATGCATAGTTGCCAACCTTCAGAGATGGTGTGGGGGATCATGACCCAACATTTAGTATTCAAATGTTGGGTCATACTGACGTCGAGCATGAAACTGGTGCCAATTTACGAATTAGAAGTCGGATCTATTTTTCAGTATTAGAAAGATTGCTTAAAATGCATATTTTAATTTGAAATTTTACAACAGCCTTCATGAACAACTAATTCGTACAAATGTATAAAAAAATATTAGATATATTTCTTTTAATTGCAATATAATTGATTCTTAATGTCATACCACGTCAAAATTCCTATGTAACGCATAACATTTAATACCGTACACATGATGTGCAACATTACCGCATCTTTTCGTTTTTCGTCGAATCATAAAAATATGATGCGGGAAGATTCACTGTCACCAAGGCATTGTGACGTCATAACAGTCGTCTGTCACTCTGCGCTTTGTTCGAGAAAGATGGAAGAATGCAAGAAGAAAAGGGAATGAAACAAGCGAAAATCTTAAGAAAATAGAATGGATCCGTATATTTCTGCAACAGGTAACACAAAAATGAGAGGGGAAAGTGAAAAAAAAATATTATGTTAAAAAAGTACAAGTTTAAAGCTCTCTATTCTTTATTTTAATGCAATGCTATACCCTTTTTAAATAATGATGTATGGCAAAACTGCTGTCCTGACAAATGTCTCATTTTACGTTCGTAACGTCCTGAATTCTCCCGTTGCAATTTTCTCTCATATGTTTTATCTTTCAATATCCAACTGTTCCAAAAGAGAATAGCACAGAAAAATGTACTGATACTACCCTTTCATACGACTGTAAACTTTCCACAATGTGCATTGTAAGCACTAGCATGTTCAATTTTTACGGGATTCGAAAAATGTCACACCTCACGCCAACGCCCGTTTATCGTCAGAAACGTTACGTTTCGTCAAGTCATTACTGTGCATAACTTAGTCTCTTTCTGGACAAGTGTGTAAAGTGGGTTTACAATACTTAGAACGAGAGTAAACTGTTTCTGTGCTGCAATATTTTGTTCTTATTACTAAACTCCACGTTTTTGTTCTATGCAGAAAATTGGAATACGGTTGTCGAGGAAATTTATACACATTTTCAAATTTTTCGCATCTTATAATTTCTTGGTACCGGTATATTATCCCTAAAGCATATTATTTGAAATATTATTTAAAGTCATTTCTTATCCGATTCACGTAAAATTGATCCTAAAATAATTCGAAAGTTTTAATTTTTGCCATCATAATTTATTTTACCATTTGGTTGTACTGAATGATTATTTGAACTTTGAAATTTATGCATGTGAATGAAACTGCCCTCAAAAGCTGTATCGTCACGTTTTTACTCGCATATTAAGGTCCCTGCCAATATTCAGTGGATGCCCTATAGTGATCATTCTGTCCGTCCGTCCGTCCGTCCGTCTACAAGTTTCAGGAGAAATTGTAAAATAAATTTTGATTGATGGATATGAAATATGCGAAATTACAGAATTATCAATGCGCGTACATTGCTTACAAGTTCCTGTCAAATACTAGTTTAACTACTTTAGCTGGCAACAAAAGACACACACACACACACGCACAAATTTCGATAGGCCATATCAAATTAATTTGTAGATTCTCATCTCTTCCCGAAATCAACATTTATTTCTTTTTTATTTTTTATTTTAAATACAAAAGTTTAAAATTTGCAAGACTATCATTGAAAACAAGTGAAAATAAATACATAGAATCCTTCTTTTAAAACAGTTATATGAGAGTCTATAATGAAACTGTTATGGTCTAATACGTTGAATGAGCAAAAAACTATTTATTTAAATATTTACATATTTATTTTATATTTTCAGATGTCGACAAGCTGTCAGCAATTTTGTCTCCAACGGAAAGATTAGAATGGTATCGATCAAAAAAGAAAGAAAAGAAAAATAAGCAAAATAGACAGTCTTACCGAAAACTTCATCCAAAACCAGAGTATAGTGGAAGCAAAGCAGCAGTACGAAAGAAAACAACGAGACAATATACGAAAAAAGGAAGAACAGAGGGAGAAAAGTACAGTTCGTGTAAAGAAATTCCGTAGCAAATTGAACTCCACACCTTCAAATGGAAATGAAACTCGCATTAAAAGTTCAAACGTATTTAAAAATAGGATGGAAAAAACAAGAGCGATAAAAAGATTGAAAGACAGTCTCCCTAAATCACCGAATAAACGGTCAGCAGTTCTTTCAACTTATCTGTCTAAAAGATCACCAGATTCTCCAACAGTCATTGGTCTAAAAAGTACATTTTCGCCGTTAGAGACAACTGTCATTGATAATATAAAGGAAGTAATTCAGTCAACAAAAATGAAAAGGTCCAAAAATGCACTTTCCGTTATGCACGCAGTAACGGCATCGGTTAGCGGTGAAAGTATTGGAACTTCAACAAGATGTAAAATGAAACTTGCAAAAGTATTAGGGGTTCCAGCGAGAAGATTATCCGGCGGTAAGAGAATACGGACCAAAATTTTAAAATCAGAAGCTTCAGCATGGGATTTTACAACTAGAAAAATGAGATCAGATTCGATTGACGAAAAGACAAAAAAAGTTGTGTATGATTTTTGGCTTTCTCCCGGAATTTCCCATCCTACTGGAAATAAGTCGGACATTAAAAGGGAACGGCTAGGCCCAAAAGTTTACACCAATCATATGGTCCATGTATTGGAGAAAACACAAACAGAAGCCTATGTGGAATTCATTTCAACATTTCCGGAAATCAAAATTGGACAGAGATCGTTTGAAAAGTTAAAACCATACTTTGTTCGTTCTGCATTGCCAAAAGATAGAAACACGTGCTGCTGTAGATACCATGTAGAGATACAATTACTGTTTAAAAGTTGCATGACTTTCAGACGAAAAATCCAAGATACAGAAGACGAAGAACTGCAACCAATATTTTCTAAACTATCAGAAGTTGTTGATTCTATCCTTTGTGAAAAAGATGGTGATTATCATAACAAATTGTGCTTGGATCGTAACTACTCGGCCATTCTCGCTACCCTGCAAATAACCTCGTATGCAGATAGGAGAAATTCTTCTTAAATTGTTTGCCGGAAGTTAATTATATATAAGCCGCACAAAAATATAGTCCACGAAAATCCAATATGGAAGACTTACTAAGTAAAATTTTTAATCATGCAAACTAATTAAAACTTTAACTTTTATCCATGAAAATAATTGAAATATAGAAAATAGTTTAAAATATAACTTTATCAAACTTTCATGTAACTGACATGTGAAAAATAGTACGATTTAAATACGCCTAATGCATACGAGGTTATTTGCAGGGTAGCGAGAATGGCCGAGTAATTACGATTGGGATCGTAAATGCTCGAAATGTGGGGTCAATAATTTTGAAATAAGTGACAAAGAGTTGGGCATTTTTGATTCCGCACCGGAAGTTGAGTGGGACAAATATGAATACACACAAGAAAACTCAGACAAGCAAAATACACGTCGACGATTCACTTTGACCAGAAAGAAAACAAAAGTTGGAGAAATGTTTGTTTATTTCAGAAATTTACTGGAATCTTTTCCAAGCCATCAGCACCAAGCTATATGGCAGAACATGCAAATGAAATCACTGCTTCAAACTTTACCGTTCAGACATTGCGTCTGTGTTCACTTTTCAGAAAATTACAGATGTTCTGAAAAAAATTAAATCCAATCCAACTATTTTCAAAGAACAGAATGTTCACTTCATGTTACCATCATACATCGACACGCTATTCTTGAGTATGACGGACTTGAGAGCACAGAGGAGTTTCCTGAAATAATTACGGAATATTTTTTCGTGGTTTCACCTGATTTACAGCATGATAATTATTTTACCAGTCATGTTCAGAAACAAATAAGGGACTATCTAGATTCTATATCCTATCCAGTAACAATAATGCGCGAGTTCACAGATGGATGTAGTGCTCAATACAAATCTCGCCATTGTCTAGGTGATTTATCACGCACAGTTTCTGAATTAGGTTATGAACGTATTCAACGAAATTACTTTGAAACGAGTCACGCCAATGGTCCGCAGGATGCTGCTGGTGGTTACGTGAAGCGACAGGCCGATATATCCGTGTTACGTGGAAATGTCAAAATTAGGAATGCCAAAGATCTATTGAATTTTTGTAAAAAATCATTGGTTTCTTCAAGGTCTGCTGTATGTAAACGGAGGATTTTCAGATACACTGAGAGTATAAATCATTATCAAAACCGAAGGTTTAAACCCGTTTCACATAACAGAGAAATACACCAGGCGCGTTCTACAGAAGAGGGAGTTATTTCAGTTTTCAATCTTTCATGCTATACATGTGGAAGCTGTGTATCTGGAGAATACGAAATGTACGAGAACTTAAGTCATGTTGGTAGCAAACGCACAATTCAGATGAAACAAGAACCTGGACGGGAGGTTAGTTTAGAAGAAGAAATAGATAACGACAACATAAGTTCTAATGACTTGCTATCCATTAACAGTATTATAGCAGTCAAAGCCGACGATACGTTTTTGGATTATTATTTGCTTAAGGTCACAAGTCTTCCCGGAGTTCTAAACACAACAAGCAAAGATGACTAGGGAATTGAGTATCCAGCTGGCTTTGAAATTATAAAGGGACTGTATTACGACAGAGTGAAATCGAATCCCCAAGCATACAAACTTGTCCCGCGGAAGTTGGCATTTGTTCCAGCGCAATCTTTAATCTATATCTGTGCCGAACTAGAAACACATAATCGAGTTATTCTTCCAGAACCTCTACATTTGGATATTCTGGCAGTTGTAGTTCCGAGTGATATATTTATTTCTTGACTGTAAAGGTTACACATAACTTTTCAATTGCGCTTTTGTAGATTTTTTGTAATATAAGAATATACTCTTAATTTGTCGTTGATATTTGTCACCTCGGGATATTTTCCTAACATTTTTTCTCCTGTACCAACATGACCAGTCTGCACTAGACACAAGTAGGATTGTATTCCTTTTAGCAACGTCTCTTGGTATCTCTTGCGAACTGGTGATGGATCACCTGATACATGTATGTTCTCTTCCCCACCCCTTCCCTCATTGGCTTGATATTCTATTTATATATGTATGTGTATGTATAAGCATGTGTATTTTTTTTTATACATGTATATCTTTTCCTGCCCGAGTGTGCCTATAAGATAAGAAAACTTTATTTTGATTCGGCACATAATAAAACAGTACAACATATACATTAACAATAAAACAACACAAGTCACATAACTTATTATTTAAAAAAAAACACCTTTATTAACATTAATATACCCAATTAGAAATATGAATATTTAGAATTTCCTGTCGTAGTGTAAGCGGCCATGACACCTCTTCGTGTGACGTCACTCAGTCGTATCATGTTAGTTGAATAAATAACATGTATCTGACTCTTCCCAACATCGTGCCCGTTTGGTTATGTTTTAATATCAGATCAACTGCAATACAATGTTTATAAATGTATATCGTTCTAATTTTGTTCTTAATATTCCCATCCCCATGTTACATTTTCATAAAACAAAGGAGTTTATTTGTATCGGGGGAAAAGGGGTGGGGGTTCTACGTATAATTTCATGTTTTACGTGATTGGCCGTAGGTTAAATAACTGTCATTTTTAACTCATTTTGTGCTTACACATGTTTTTTCTTTTTTGTCCCCAATGCTGTCGTACTTTCCCGTGTTTTTCGAGGTCACTGATCGATGATCATTGTGTTGACAGGTAATCCTGTCCGGATCGGTAATTACACACTTTCCCTTCGTTAGTGCAATAAAATGCTTAACATGAAGTCATAATGATTTTGTAAATATCAAAAGATAAATATATACCACGTTATTTTACGATTTACATTTGCAACTGATCAATGCTGATATAATATACGATACCGACTGCGTGACGTAACGGGAAGGTATAATCCGAGAATGGATACGCCCCTTTTCAGGCTTTTGTCTCTTCATTGGAGAGTTTTGAAAAATGGCGATCCCCATTATTTGGTGCAACAGGCAACTTCAATGACCAAATTCTACCTTACGGTATACTATTTTTAACATCCATTAACACAAATGTCTTTTATTTACTGTCATTTAAATTTTCAGGCTAACTTGTTAAGACCATGGCCTTTTCCTTTAAGCAAAAAAAAAATATATATATATAAACGAACCAAAGTTACAAACTAAAATAAGCTAAGACATACAGGCATAAAAAGGAGGACTGTGTATAGATCTGAACAAGAACCCACGTGGCAAGCGCCTCTTTGGACTCTTGCTCAAGATCCACACACAGATACTCCAGCATAAAGCAGCAGTTTAAAAAAGAAGCAGCAGGTAAAACAAAATTTAATTAAAAATTAAAAATAATACTGAATATTTAAAACTGGCTCCAACATGATCAGTAAAAGCAGCACTGTTTAACTAAAAAATCAAGGAACAAACGCACGCGCCAAAGTATTGAGTACTCAGTAAATGAGTTTAATTACTATATCAAAGAAGAAGAAACAATTTTCCAGCCAAACTAAAAAAGTTTAAATGATAATATATAATATAAGCAAACCAGAAGCAAAATTATAATCATCTACATGCAGAACAGCGACATTTGGACCCATTCCAGGACTGCAAAAGACTCTTGAATTGAGAAATGTTTAAGGTTAAAAGATGGCAGGTATACAAATGATGAATTGGTTGAACTTTTGTCCTCAGAAGAATCACATGAAAAATTGAAAAGAAATATCTGTGCAATGGACTGCTTAATTATTGATGAAATTTCCATGTTCAGCCTTAAAATGATTGAACAAGTTCAACATGTTCTTTGCAAAATTAACATTTGTGAATAGTGGTTACAACTTTGTTTACACATTTGGGCAATTTGTCTTGCAAAGCTTGGGCAGCCTTTCCAGTTGTTGCTGTTAAAACAACATTTCTGGCTTGTTTTTGCAATTGTTCTGCAATATGGACCACCGTGAAAGATTTACCAGTTCCAGGATATCCAGTTATTAATAAATTGTGCCCACTTAAGGCCATTTTCAAGGCTTTTTCTTGAATACTGTCCATCTTCTTTAATTTATTATTTCGTCTGTTATTTCCCGCGGTTCCTTATACTTAGAAACACGATAACTAGCGAGAAAACCAAATATCGAATCGTAAAACCCCGAGAGTTCCGAACTTCCTTTCTTTTATAGGTGGCGCTGCCACTTTCACTTTGTGACTGTGGTGTTGGGTCCATGGGCGTATTCCTGACAAAAACGACCGCTGCGTCTTCACAAGAGGTAGTCTAGGGGAGATTATGATATTTTTTGAAAAGAATAAGGTCTTGTGAGTTGAACCAAACAGGGTTTTGAATATATTAGAATGGGCTGAAATCAATATCGCCGGCTCAAAAAACATCTTAATATCATCCTACTATAGACCACCTTCTGATTCAGGCTTCTCCTTAGAACAGTTCCATCAATCTTTAAACCGCATCAATGGTCAGTCAAACGCAACAATCGTAGTCGGGGGTGATTTCAACTTGGGACACATTGATTGGTCAAACTCCTGTACTATACCAGGCAAACCTGACATTCAACTACACCAAAAGCTTCTAGACATTACATACGACGCAAATCTACACCAAATCGTCAACATACCAACAAGAAACGACCGAATACTAGATCTCATCATGATCAACAATCCAACATACATCAGTAAAGTAACCACACTACCACCAATTGGTTCAAGTGACCACGACATTGTCTATGCTGAAGCAGACATATGGCTAAAGAGGCTAAGAGAAACCCCTAGAAAAGTTTACAAATACAACAAAGCGAACTGGGAAAATATTAAATCAGATATAGAAAACACTCACAAAGAAATCAGTGACACCTATGATTCTCTGGACACTAACAAACTATGGGAACTTTTTAAATCCAATCTCACCACCTCAGTCGAAAAAAACATTCCATCAAAAATATTGCGCAACAAACATAGATTACCATGGATCACTGACAAATTAAGACGAGAAATAAATAAGAAAAATAAACTCTTCAAAAAACGTAAAGACATCAAATACACTGATAAGTATAAAAAGATGAAAGCCCATGTACAAAAAGAACAAAGAAAAGCGTACTG
>MJUT01046354.1:47554-59692 GCA_002080005.1 Gigantidas platifrons | reverse complement strand
AGTGAAATGACCAAATCATCGGGTGTAAGGAAAAAACGTGCTGTAATCGAGTGTAACACCACTCTCTGAGGGTAAGATGGTTATGAATGAATAGAAAAATGATTGGTGAAGCGATATATATTAGGGTTTTGGATAGAAAATAAAATCTGATAGCCACAAAACGTGGAAATGTGCTACAAATGAGATGCGGAAAAAAATCCGTTGTTTTGCTTATGGCAAGCGCTCTGACGTTCAACAACAGCAGCAAGTTCTAAATGGTCGTCGAACGGCAGAGGAATCTCGGACTAGTATTTGGCTAAATCTGCTCAAATTTTGTTGGTCGTATCTGTATCTGTATTATACTGGAAGCTAACTCAGTCACTGAGCAAAAGTTATCCAGGAGTGTGTTTGCGCACTAGGTTCTTGTTAGTCATGCGAAATTGTCTGACAGGACTGACAAATTTTGCTAACTGTGTCCTCAGATCGGTTATTTAAGAGCAGGGCTCTCCAAGCCAGTCTGAATCTGCTGAAGTCTCCCTCGCTCTACTCGAAAGTGAAATTAAAATCGCCCTGTTTTTTTGCAAGTCACTCTGTTTTATGAATGCCCAATGGTAAATCTGATTGACAAACGTTTTGTAAACAATGTGAAAATACATAAGAATGAGAGCAAAAGTTCTTAATCAAGCAGTAAAAAAGGTTTAATTTGTTTAGATGAAAAAATAACAACAAATTTCTAAATTTGTACTAAATTTCTAAAGTAAACATAAGCAGATGAGAGGGTTAGAGGTTATGGTGTTTAATGCCACTTCAACAATATTTCATATTATATTGTGGCAGTCAGTTTTATTAGTGCAGGAAACCACTGACCTGTCGCAAGTCACTGACAAACTATCACATAATGTTGTATCGAGTACACCTCGTCTGAGCTCGATTCGAACTCACACCGTTTAGTGGTGATAGGCATTGATTCAGTGTTTGAAATGGACGGTCGCCCAGTCCCCAAATGCGACTAATATCTTATTCAGGCGACCAAAAGCTGCTCCAAATTAGGTAGTCACTGGCCCAACAAAAACCGTCTGGGCGATTGCCTAAAAGACCGTTAAAAATTGTTGTTTTTAATTTAGTTTTTATTTCAAAATATCTGTGAAAGTTCAACAACAAAACACAACATCGATATCTGGTACCTTGTGTACATACAATTTTATACCTTTACGTACGGAATTCGGCCTTAAATAAATAGTAAACCAGTTTCAGAAACTGATATATCTGATAACCGCAAAGTACAACAACGAGCAACAACGGACTTGTAACACTTTCCCTGCGGGAAATACCGATCAGCATGTTACTTTCCCGTGTGTTTTTTTTACTTTCCCCGGGAAACGGGAAATGGTAATCTTCATGCCCTGAGTATTAATTGGGAGTGTTTTCTTTTTTGGAACCAGAACTTTTGTTTACAAATTAAAAACTAATAGGAAAAGTTAACATGGTTTCCATGTAATAACTTAAGTTCTAGTTGACAAATCCAGATGAATTTTGAATACAATGATCCTTGCCACTAAATAAAGATTGGTATTGATTTTAACACTACCCGTTTCCAAACAAGAGGTCCAAAGGTACAAACATGGATGTTTCTGTTATTTGCACATGGAGAGCTTATTTTTCATCTGATTTTGATGGGTTTTTTATTTAATGAATTCCTTAGGAAAATCCCTTTCAGAAAAATATACATGTATTTAGAGTTATTATGTGAAATTAAATTAGCGGTTATGACATAAATAGTCAAGTAAGAGTTGAAGACAATGTTCGAAATACAATGGGTCCAACACATTATTGTGTACAGCAATTTACTGTGTCAAGTAAAATATTGTGTCCATACTTGTTTTTAATATGGGATGAAGTCCCAACTATGGTAGAAATAGCAATATTTTTCATATCACTAATGGCTTAAATTTCTTGCACCTGAAATGACACACCGGAAGTCAATACATGGTTAAATCTGTGCAGAAAATCGGATGTGGACGTTTCATAACCTGGTCGTTTCGTACCTAGATCAGGACTTAAAAAATGACAGAAGATTTGGGTCTGGGTCCCCCTATTTTAAGAAAATCTGGATTCGCCCTCAGTCTACTTTGGAAAAAAAATTATAGGTCCATATATCCGAGTCAATATTGTTTAAAAAAAAAAAAATATTGGACTTCGTCCCAAGTTAGGTAACACCTATTGTCATAATATATGATACTTGTTCAATTTTCCCTTGTTGACATGCTGCGGTTGTATCATGTTTTACTTTACGTAGCCCTTTATTTTATGATAGTTTGAGTTATCTCATGCTTATTATTGTATGTGTTAAACTACATCAGCGGTGTAGTGGTTGCCTTCAGTGTGGAAGATTGTTGGTTCGAGAATCAGAGTCCTGGTCAGCTGAAACAAAAGACTAAAAAATTGATATTTGCTACATCTCCGCTAAGCATGCAAGCATTAAGGAGTAAGAGCAAAGACTGGTTGATTCGAATCAGGATAATGTCAATACATGTATGTGTCTTGAGTGGAGAGACATGTCTAACCACAGATTGTTGTTTCAGTGAGACTGCACTACGTGTATAAAAATCAACTCAGCGTGTTGATCTAGTACAAAGCAGAAATCATCATCACCTCATTCAGAAATGTAACTTGCCAGTATATAGTGCATAGCTGAAAATTTGCTTACTTTGCGTTAACCAACAATCACATGGTCATTCATTACTATTGTGATCTGTTAATGTTTTTCAGAATGAGTCCAGTGACAAAGATAGTCCAAATCCAGAAACATCTGAACACAATGGTAAACAATTGGTGGATAGTCCACAAAGGGATAGAGGAGATAGTCAAAATCTTGGCCTACCACAGGCCGAAAGTACCCCGGTAAAATCAGATGGCCAATCTGCCAGTCCATCTATTGGTCAGTTGGTGGATATTCCTCTACAAGAAGACACTCCAAATAGTACCACAGATGTAAGCAAGGAGTTCTGGAATTCTAAGTATTTTTTTCTTTACTACAGTCTGTGCCAAAGACATTTTGATAAACTAGCCTGAGCAGTATTTTAGAAGAATTTTTTCTATTTGATTAAGCACATTTTATGCAATTTTTACTAAACTGGGGCTTAGGGCTAGTGATTTTTGGCAAAGACTGATACTATGATCATGAGATCTAACAAAACATGAAATTTTGTATTCTGGAAAGACATGTTTTTACATTAAACAGCTTTCCTTTTATTTCAAACAAAATTAAATTTGGGCAAGCTATCACCATCTTATCCATAGCTATAAATTGTACTTGGAACCGCAGCCTTGGTGTAATGATTAGTGTTCTCGCCTCGAGTGGGGTAGATCATGGGTTAGAGTAGATACGATAACGTAACCCTCTATGTTACTATGTCTATCCGCGGGCAGTTGTTTCAGTGAGCTAGCACTATAAATTTCCAACTAAGCATGTTGGTCTAGTACAAAGTGGACCTCATCAACATTTCATTGCAAATTAACTTGTTCTCACAATGAAATAGCTGAAAAATTGCTGAGTTGGCATTAAACAACAATCACTCACTCATAAATTGTACTTGGAATTTAACTTACATTTCTGATGATATTGATCAATGTCTACTTATTTTTACAGTTTGCCTCTGCCCTGTCAAACTTGCCCGGCGATGAGACCCCTACGGCTTCCAGATCTAGAACCTCATCGATCAGTTCTGTCACCAGTGATAGCTCCTTTTTCAACAACAGTTCGTTTGGAACACACCATTATCAACTGCCATCGGATGTAGAAAGTGAAATCGATGAATCGGCATCAAATTTAGAATCCTACAGTAAAGACGATCTGTATATGCTGCTAAAAAGATATGAAAGACGAGCATACAAGTACAAGTCTAAATTTATGGAGGTAATGATGTGAAATTACTTACTAAGATATGCAGCCCCCAATTTAGTCTACCAAAACAGTTGTCTGAGCGACCTAAATAATCTCAAGACGACCTAATATTCACTGTTGGTTGCCATTTGGCAAATAATTTTTTTAACCGACTATTTGATTAAGAGGTCCTTTTAAAGTCGTCATAGCACTTAAAAGTGTCTTTAATTTTATTATTCAAGCATCTTAAATCATGACATTGGTCTTTTAAATGCTTTGTTTCACCTAGATTTCAAACATCTGATGAAGCGTTTTCGTAATAAAGATTTATAGTCGTACCCGGCCAAACAAATGTTGTTGGCTGAATTTTTCAACAAAAGTTTCTCAGACTCAGTCTGGAAATCCATTCGACTGTTGAAGCATCTGAAAGTGAACCAACAAGTAAGTGCAAGACATCTACCACCGTCAAAACTGATAGAAAATTTCAGGATAGTTGGCTAAGGGAACTTTTCTGGCTGCTGTATAATGCCAGGGACAACAAAATGACGTGTTAATGTTACGATTTTTCTTCTAGAGATATGTAAATATATGATATATACGAACTATATGACAATTAATTTCAACATTTTTGTTCAATTGATAATTTTCTTGAGATTTATATAAGTCAAAAGTACTATGTCTCTTGTAACCTCTTAAGAGACACAATATGTGTAACAAATCATAAAATCACAAATCTTTATTTCATAATTAATTTTATATTGTGAAAAATAGTTGTCCACAATAAATAGTGTGACATACATAAATTCAAAGTATTCAAATGTTTTTTTCTTCCTTTTTGATATCCCATGAAAAAAATTAATTCCCTTCTATGGTCCATGGATGCTAAATTATATAAAATGGTGCTTCTGTCTTGTAATATGGCAGACTTTGGCTGTTACATAAATACACAAATGTGAATGGAAGTCAGATTAAGGTTTTGCTTTTACATATACAATTTCTCAGGCCATCTGAAATAATTGTCTGGCCACTAAAATTTTGAATTGGCCACTGAAATTTTATATCTGGTGGACAATTGGCCGTCTGATGTTAAAACCTTCTTTGAGGGCTGAAATGGATTTAGAAAATTGTTGCTCGTTTGCCTTACCTTGGCAATTTTCAGTAGAATTATAGATGTAATTGTGATCAGGGATTTTTGTAGAAATGAATTGATGACCAATCTAATTGATTGAAGGGATTTTAATTGAATCAAGGGATTTTAATTGATTGAAGGGAATCTAATTGATTGAAGGGATTCTAATTGATTGAAGGATTCTAATTGATTCAATGGATTCTAATTGATTGAAGGGATGTTCTATGAAGTTTTTTTTAAAGTCAATATTTTACATTAATCTTCTTGTTATGACAGGTGGCTGCTGCTTACAAGGACCTGGCTCAAGAAAGAGAGAAAATTAAGGTATGATTAGAGGTTTATTTCATGTGCATTTTTATTATACTAAGATTAAATCATAATATTTTTTCATGTTTTTAGCTCACCTTGCCAAAGGCAATGTGAGCTTTTTCCATCACTTGGCATCCGTTGCCCGTTAACTTTTAACATTTTAATCTTCTCCTCTAAAACCACTTAGCCAAATGAACTGAAACTTGGTAGAAAGTATCTATGGAAGGTTCTCTATAAACGCCTCTAGTTAATATAGTGGCTTTGTAATAGTATATGTACTCATGTTGACAACTTTAATAAGTACGTAAGAACACAATATTAAGGAGAAAGAACAAATAGTATTCGGCTCGGAATCAGGATAATGTGTTTGAGTAGAAGGACATGCCTTCCAGCAGACTGTTGTTTCAGTGAGTTAGCACTATAAAAATCCAACAAGGCGTGTTGGTCTAGTGCAAAGCACACATCATCATTAACTCATCTAAAAGCACAGCTCTTTTGGCATCAAACAACAATCACTCATTCATTATTCAATACAGGGGCCCGGATGGCTCAATGAGTTAGGTTGTTGGATCTAACAACTCATACAAGCCTATCACCAATACGACGTGGGTTCGCACCCTGCTTTGTAAATTACAAAAAAGGGTGCACTCGACTTGCAGCCGCAAGTGATAAAGTTTACCAGTTGCTTGCCCATGGTTGGTGATTCTCTCTGGATACTCCGGCTTCCTCCACCACTAAAACTGATCGCCATGATATAGCTGAAATATTGTTGAAAGTGGCGTTAAAACATCAAAAATCAGATAATTATTCAATACATAGTCAAACCTGCCATAGTGACCACCTCTATTAAGCAATAACTTGTATTATGTTACCTTAATTTTTATTTTCCTTCACTGTACATATATTACTAGTTAAACCTGTATTTAGTGACCACCTGTCTTATGTGACCTTATTTCAATGTTCCATTAGATGGTCACATAAGACAGGTTTGGCTGTATGTTAATTTCATCATATATTTTTTGTTCTATATTTAGACCACTTTAACAATGACGCAAGATAAAGCTTTCCGTAGAATTTCTGAGCTGAAGGAACAGATACAGTTAGATATGATGGCTAAGAAAGATTTAGAAGAGAATTATAGACTTATGTTGGATGAAAAAGATGAACATATAAAAGTTTTCCAAACTCAGGTATGAAATATATACAGGTATTTATGAGGTTATGGTGTTTAACGCCACTTTCAACAATATTTCAGTTCTATTGTGGCGGTCAGTTTTATTTGAGAAGGAAACCGGAGTACATGTTACCAGGAGAAAACCACTGACCTGCTGCAAGTCACTGATAAACTTTATCACATGAAGTTGTATCGAGTACACCTCGTTATGAGCGGGATTCTAAGTCACAACTTCAGTGGTCATAGGCACTGATTGCACATATAGTTATAAATCTAACTACTGTACGGTCACGACTATGACCACCCCTACAGGTATTTAAAGTGTAGGTTAATATGATTATGTGAAAAGAATGTTTAAACAGTGATTGTCGACAATTCCACCAATATCAACAAAGAAAACAACTAACCTCAAATCAATTGAACACACAGAGACCACTAGATATGATGTTGAAAATCTAGGTCCTTGCTTTAGACAGGAACGAACATGTGCCGGGATCATGTCTCCTACCTAAAGAAGATTGGTGAGTTTGAAATGGACAACTGACAGAAGCAAAGTTCTATTGTATAGTCCTGCATCCTGGTAATTGAAAGTCCTTCCCATAAAAATATTTATGTATAGAAAAATTGTTATCTAATTTAGTGCACACAACACATTTCTGGAAAAACTCTCATCAGATATGCTCATAGTCAAAAGTTTGATGGTTCTGTTGTGGTCGTGATGGTATGGTAATTGGAGTTACATCTACCTGTGCAATCAGTGCCTATCACCATTATAGTTGTGAGTTCGAACCCTGTTCATTGCGAGTTTAATCTATACAACATTATGTGATAAAGTTTGTCAGTGACTTGCGATAGGTATGTGGTTTTCTCCAGGTACTTCGGTTTCCTCAACCAATAAAATTGACCGCCACGATATAACTGAAATATTGTTCAAAGTGGCATTAAACACCATAAACCAACCAAACTACCAAAAGTTTGAAAGCGCATATACAGTTGACTCTCATTGTCTCGAACTCGGTTGACTCGAATTTCCGGTTGAGTCAAATTTTTATCGAAGTCCCGAACTTCGTTGTCTATAAATATATGTAATTTGACTCCTGTTGAGTCGAAATTTCGGTTGTCTCGAATAAAAGTTTTGATCCCGAGATGTAGAAAGCCATATTATTTATATTCGTTAAGTCGAATTTACCTGTCAAAACATGTGTATTACCTTGGGATTAAAATCGGATCACAGGTGAAACATCCGGTCATTGGCTTTGACATTTTTACCTTAGGCTATTTCGCATGTTTATTTCACAATCTGTCAAATTAATTAGTAATTGGCTTGGTATTATGACACAAGTTAGATGTGTACAATAAAAAAATATCGATTCATAATATTATAAGTGCGCTTGGGTCGGCATACATCAATGATTATGAAAAGTACACAACGGAAGTGTTTTATCTATTGTCGGAAATTAATTTTGATTATAATTTCTCAATTTTGAGAGATTTGAAAAAAATGTTACTCTTAATTAACAGTTGTAATAAAAAGAGAAATTTTTTTTTACACTTTATTGAATCATAAAAAAAACCACACAATTTATTGTAAATATTGCACAAAGAAAAATATGTCATGATGGGTGAAGTTTAATGACAATGCAACAGCTGAAAAACATAATCATGCATACAAAAAATATATCTAGAAGTTATCAGTTGTTCCACAAGATTCAAAGAATTTAACATAAAAAAAAGCAACAAAAACATTGAATAAATTTTAAATCGTTCCGAGAATCGGGACATGCGATGCTGGTGTTAGCTCTTCAAAATTTCGCTCGAGTTGTCTCCCTTTCGTCATTAAACAAACTACACTTCCGGTTTTCGTAGCTCCTCTTGAGTCGAACTATGGTTGTCTCGAATTTTTTCCATGGTCCCATCGAATTCGAGATAACGAGAGTCAACTGTAATTTAAAGAGTAAACTAGACAGTGTCTTCATTGGTTGTAGTGTAAGGTCACAGCTTCAGGAATTAAAAGTGAATGAGTGATTGTTGATTAATGCCAATTTTTCAGGTATATCGTGGCAAGAACAAGTTATTTTCAATGAGATGATGATCAGGTCCTCTTTGTTCTAGACCAAAACGAGTTGGATTTTTAGAGTGCTAGCTTACTGAAACAACAGTCTGCTGTGTCTTAGCAGAGAAGCAACAAATACCAATTTTATAGTCTTTGGTTTGACCTGATCAGGGCTCGAAACCATGATCTACCAAGCTCAAGGCGAGCACACTAGCCATTATACCTGCTATGCAGTCAAGAATTATTATCAACAAATTTTACAGTAAAGACTTATATTGACAACAAAGAGATCACATTATAAATTTACTTCATACATCAAATTGAACATATTTTGATCATTTTTAAAGTCAATAAAAACATTCATTTTTTTTGTCCACTGACTTGAATTGCTAGCACATAGAGATCACTTGGTTCACTACCGTACAATGTCGAAATGAAAAAGAATTCGATGAGATTTGGATTTTTTCCCCCTGGTAATTGAAATGATATTGGAAGAACCTAATTGTCATATTAATATTTATTTACAGGTCAGATTATTGAGAGAGGGGAAAGAAGTTCCACCAGAATTGGAACAGCGATTAACCAAATCTAAATTACAGAGGAAGGAAGTGGGAAAGGGAGAGAACTCTGATACACAAACTGATGACATCAAGATACTGAATGAAAAGGTGATACATGTGTATAAATTTGATGGGAAGTTAATATCTGAAAGAAAGCTTGACATATTTTTAAATAATATTTTATTTTTAATTTTATTATTAATTAAGATTCACATCTCTCAAGTATATCAATTGATTTTTTGTGTCTATTTTTTTTCCCTTTTCAGGGCCGTCATGATCGTATGGTAGTTGGATTTACAAATACCTGTGCAATCAGTGCCCATCACCACTAAAGTTATAAGTTGGACACAACATTATGTGATAAAGTTTGTCTGTGACTCGCGACAGGTCATTGGTTTTCACTGGGTACTCCGGCTTTCTCCACCAATAAAACTGTTTGCCACAATATAGCTAAAATATTGTTGAAGGTGGCGTTAAACACCATAAACCCTAACCTTTATCCCTTTTCCTATATATCTTTTCAGACTATGATAAATATATATTGTATCGTTGATTTGTCTTGTGAGAATGGATTTCTCATGGTAATATTGCATCCAGTGAGTGAGTGAGTGATTGTTGTTTAACGCCAACTCAGTAATTTGTCAGCTGTATCATGATATTGCATTAAAGGCAAAGCTTGAGATGTGACATGTGATGAGAGGTCCATTTCAAGCAAAACTTACCAACGATAGTATCTTTATTGAGAATTCTAACATGACCTCCTTCTTTCGCTTTGTTAACAAACGAGCGAGTTATCCATTCGGTATAATCTCATTAGCACATGTGCCGGTGAATGTGACTGACGTTTCCATTGGCAGCATAAATTGTAACCCGAATAATGGCGATAGAGGGTGCAGTATTATTCGAGTTACATAAATTGTGTGCGACATTTTCTGCAAGCGTAAATATAAATTACCGTCTTCCGATCAAAGTGTACTACCGTATTTGTACTCTTAGACATATCAGTTCAAATCGAAATAAATCATGGAAGCCAGAATGTGTTTTGAGTTTTAACATGGATTGGTGGATATTAGTAATTTTTATCCCTCGCTTCTGGCTCGGGATAAAATACTAATAGCCGCCAATCCATGTTAAAACTCCCAACACATTCTGGCTTCCATGATTTATTTCTTAATTTATCAATGCTACGTCAATATAACATCATGTTAGAAATCAACAATAATATGTTTGTATCATGCTTGTTGCTTCACTTGCTTGATAATGGATATTAATATTATAGTCTGCCTTTCACCCCTCGCCTCCAATTAAAAAAAAATCTGGATTTGCCTTACCAATTATTCCAATTCTGAATTGGAAAAATGTTCTCAAATAATATCATTATACTTGTGTATACTATTAAATCTGTGAAGAATTCTCTTAGTAATGATGAATTCTGGGTAAGTTTGAAAATGTTTTTTTTTCTCAGACTGGAAAAATCTTATTGGTGGCTAACTCTTATTTAACAAGGAGCTGTTGTGGTTGTGATCGTATGGTAGTTGGATATATAACTAACTGTGCAATCAGTATCTATCACCACTAAAGTTGTGAGTTCTAATCCCACTCATGGCGAGGTGCACTTGATGCAACATTATGTGATAAAGTTTGTCAGTGACTTGCAGCAGGTCAGTGGTTTTCTCTGAGTACTCCTGTTTTCTTCACCAATAAAACTGACCAGCATGATATAGCTGAAATATTGTTGAAAGTGGCGTTAAACACCATCACCCTAACCCTTATTTAAAAACAAATGTGGTAACTCAGGGAGGTTTCTTAATTGATCTCAGGGAGGTTTCTTAATTGATCTCAGGGAGGTTTCTTAATTGATCTCAGGNTGTGATAAAGTTTGTCAGTGACTTGCAGCAGGTCAGTGGTTTTCTCTGAGTACTCCTGTTTTCTTCACCAATAAAACTGACCAGCATGATATAGCTGAAATATTGTTGAAAGTGGCGTTAAACACCATCACCCTAACCCTTATTTAATAACAAATGTGGTAACTCAGGGAGGTTTCTTAATTGATCTCAGGGAGGTTTCTTAATTGATCTCAGGGAGGTGTCTTAATTGATCCCAGGGAGGTTTCTTAATTAATCTCAGGGAGGTTTCTTAATTGATCCCAGGGAGGTTTCTTAATTGATCTCAGGGAGGTGTCTTAATTAATCTCAGGGAGGTTTCTTAATTGATCTCAGGAGGTGTCTTAATTGATCTCAGGGAGGTTTCTTAATTGATCCCTGGGATGTTTCTTAATTGATCCCGGTGGAGGTTTTTTAATTGATCTCAGGAAAGTTTCTTAATTGATGTGATTGTATGATTTCAGGTGAAGAGGTTAGAAGCATTATTGAGTAGGTGTAAGGATACCATAAAATCAAACAAGGAAAAGTATGCCCAGATTTCTACTGAGAAAGATCAACTTAGTAATCAATTGCAGGAGAGAAATACAGAGCTTGAAAAGTTAAAGGTAGGATGTGCAACAATCTAATTAAAATCACATCTATCTCTCCCTCCCCTTTACTGACATGTTCCAGCGTGGGAGATCTGACGAAACTCCATTACGGGTCACATGTAAGTGACCCTATCTCTCGCTTCCCTTTACTGACATGTCGCAGCGTGGTAGATCTGACGAAACTCCATTACGGGTCACATGTAAGTGACCCTATCTCTCGCTCCCCTTTACTGATATGTCGCAGCGTGGGAGATCTGAGGAAATTCCATTACGGGTCACGTGTCATGAATATTTAATGATATGATAAATAGGTTATGAACTTTTTCCACCAAACGAATTGCAAGTAGCAAGCAAAGCAGATTAATTTAAAATTAAAATGCCTTCATAGTCACCTAATCACCATTTTCAATGGACAGTAACGTGTGACCCCTAATGTTGTTTTTTAGCTCACCTGACCCAAAGGGTCATGTGAACTATTGCCATCACTTGGCGTCCGTCGTCCGTCGTTAGCTTTTCACATTTCAATCTTCTCCTCAGAAACCACTGAGCCAAATGGAACCAAACTTGGCAGGAATGTG
>MJUT01046354.1:26153-39608 GCA_002080005.1 Gigantidas platifrons | reverse complement strand
AGCCAATTTAAAGCAAATATGGCATGGATGGTCCTTGGGTAGTATACTTTTAAAATTGTGTCCGGTGACTACTACCTCCATCCAAGATGGCTGCCATGAGCAGACATAGTTTTAACATAGAACCCTATGGGATTTGAATAGTAACTTGGATGTATTCGGTATGCAGACATTCTTAAGAGGACTTAGTTATGTCAGGTGAGCGATACAGGCTCATGTGAGCCTCTAGTTCAGCAATATTTCAGTTATATCATGGTGGTCAGTTTTATTGGTGGACGAAACTGTAGCACCCGGAGAAAACTACCGACCTATCGCAAGTCACAGACAAACTTTATCACAAAATGTTGTATCAAATACATCTCGCCTGAGTGGGATTCGAAATCGCAACGTTAGTGGTGATAGGTACTGATTGCATAGGTGGTTATAAATCCAACTACCATACGATCACGTCCATGACGGCCCCTATATTAGAAGGGGTGGTTTTATAAGAGGGATCCTAGCATAATCAGCATCAAGAATAGTGGTGAATTTTATTGATATAAAAATTGTGACTGTCCAATCAAGTCTTATTAAAGGAAAAAAAACAAATATAATTATACACAGAAAATTTTGTAAATATTTATAAAAGATCAATAGACCCGTTTCACATCGTGTTTTTACCGAATTGTTCCGGATGTTAGAATATACAGGAAGCAAATCCAGAACGAGGCCTAAGGTGTAAAACAAAGCAAGACATATTACAATTTATAATAAATATTTTGAATGCTACATCTAATTCATTCTAATAAACATACCAAAATGCAAGTAAAACTTAGTAGGTTCATTTTATTGTAAGATAACCTCCTCTCCCGCTAAAAGACTTGCTTGCAATTGTCTCCAAACAACATTATTGGGGTAAAAAAAGGATTGGGATTTGTTTGTAAGACCGGGATTTCATTAATGCGTGATATACAGGAAAAAAGGGGGTACGCGAAGGCCCAGATTAACTATTAAGTATAATTTCTAAATTGATAAATAAACATCTTTATTAAATGATGTAAGAAGCAATTTCCAGTGATTATAACTTGGTCAAACATAGTCTGGATTAAAACAGGATTTACGATATGTATCATATAATGTGACATCTGGTTATTATATATAAAATCTCTTTGAACCTATATGTGTATTATCTTATCCAGTTGATTATACATTGTACATGTATATGAAGCCCCACTGGGTATGTTAACACATTTTATTTGGAAAACGTTTAACGACTTTCAGTTCCTTCATGCTGAGCTGTACTGTGTTTTAAATTATAAATATTTATTTATAACAATTTTATTATTTCATAATCGGAAATGGGCATTTGTAATAGTTCAATTTTCATTAAAAATTACAATATTACAATAACTTGCGTGCATGGTAAAAATGTTGTATCATCATAGTTCGTAAGTGAAACATACCCTGCTGGACATTTGCAAGCACAATATGAAATGTCACCATTGTCATTACAAACGATGACCACCCGCGGTATAGTTCATGCTTCATAGATCCCATAACTTTTGACTTCACCCAAACATTTCCATAGCCACGGGCAATTTCATAGCTTTTAACGTGTCCCTCCTGAAAAAATTGGTATGATTTCATTTTCTTGTAGGAAACTCCTTTCATCATATCATCACCGTATTTGTGAGTTCTTACAACTAGGTACTCGTAAAGTTGGTGAAAATTGCATAGAGGAAAAAGTCTAAGACCAGTCTCCCATTGTCTGCCTTTTGCCGTTAAATTAATTTCATTGAAACCAATTTAATTGCTGATTTCAGCCGAAATAGTGGATCAAAACTGTCATCCTGGGCATCACTTTCGTCCATGTCGGCACTCAAAGCGACATTTATCCTTTCATCTATCACTGGAGTAAGTGCATGACATCGCGCTACTAAGATATGTTTGTTTCCAGAGACATTTTGCTTGTTTTGCTTCAAAATGTCTGGAAGTTCTGTACATTTCATAGCCCATAGTTCATCAAGAGAAAAGTTTTGATTATTGTTTACGTTTGATGCCATTGTCAGTAACAGTAACCGGAAATAATTAATACACCTTCAGCCTCTGTATCGACTGATAAGAGGAGTCTATTAATAGCCTTATCTTGAACATGCATGATTGTGAAACTCGCCTATTGGTAAATATGTTCAAAAATTATGAAATTATCAAGGGCTCATCAGTTCCTGATATATGGATAAAAAATGCAGATAAAGTAATACAGTAAAACATGTATTATGTGACCTTCCAAAGGATCATTGGAATGGGGTCATTTAAGACAGGTGGTCACTCAATACAGGTGTAATGGATATGAAATGCTGTAAAGGGAAATGAAAATTAAGGTCACATAATACAAGTTATTGCTTAATAGAGGTGGTCACTAAAGTAGGTCTGGCTGTATATTTATTTGTTTTTTTTTTCAGACCAAGAAACCCTAGAAAAATCAAGAGAGATAATCAAGAGATTGAAGGATGAGAAGAAACGGATGATAACTGAATCAGAAGACAGGATAAAACAGGCAGAGCAAACAATAGAGGAAGAGAAGGAAAATCTTATACATGAGTTGTCTAGGGCAAAGACTGCAGCAGTGTCATGTTTACAGGTGGGTAAAACAATAGAGGAAGAGAAGGAAAATCTTATACATGAGTTGTCAAGGGCAAAGGCTGCAGCAGTGTCATGTTTGCAGGTAGGTAAAACAGCGATGTTTTATTTTTTAGTTAATTAACTGATTTCAGCTATTTGCCTCTGATAAAAATATTCCGAAAGTTGCAGGACAAGGTCTGTTCCATGATATTTAATGAACTTGTGAGAATTCCTAGAGTAAATAATGGAAGATAACTTTTCACTGCCAAAATTGGAGGGAGGGAGGGGGGTATACACCAACCCCCTGTAGAAGTTCACTTTTTGATCCACAACATATACCCCTACCGATTTTTCTAGATACTCCTCTAGTTTGTTGCTTGAGGTTGTTATCACTACTGTTTGTTTTGAATATCAAAAATGCTGTTTTTAATAAATTGGGGGGGGGGGGAATTAGACAAGTTTTTCATGTGTACCTTTACCTCTCCAGGAGGAAACTCAGAAGAAGCTAGAAGAAGAGGTACAGAAAACTGTAAAGGAGAGAGACCATTACTGGCAGAAACAAATAGAAGATCTAGAGAAACAAAGAACTAACAGTATACAAACTCTAGTATGTATGGCAAAATGATACAATATTTTTGGGAACAGGACAAAAGCCCCCCATAATGATATAATCATATAGTCTTATTCCATTTGTTTTATGTTAATGGTGATATTAAAAGATATCTAAAAGAATTAATACAAAAAATAAAATGCCGTAAAAACATATCTTTCCACATTTTGTTCATTGTTATGTTCATTTATAAAGTGTAAATTAAAAAAAACCACTATGACCTTTGAAGTTATTTAAAGCAAAGAATGAGTTATTTTCTCATCTTGTGTGGTATACTATAATGATTTTGTTAAGATAAAACAATTTGATTTTATTCACAGAAAAGATATATATATATATGACACAAACGATAGTAACCTATACTTTACACCATTGTGGGGCTTTTTTGTCAGGGAGCTTTTGTCCTAGACCCAATATATTTATGTCCCTGCCGCTAGGCGTCTGGGGGGTATAGTAAACCCATCTCCATATGTACGAATGTACATCTCGCTTTGTTTTCCGTTCAATACTGGTAACAAGTTTCTTCATTAGTAAATCATTTGAAATTTATATACATAAACAATAAGGCTGACAAAGTTTGATTTAGACTATAAAACTTCAATTATACCCCTGTTTTCTTCAACTGGAAGCAGGGGTATCTGTGCATGGACACATTCTTTAATTTCTACATTATAGTTTTTTTGTTTTAGTGTATGGTTACTAATAATAAAACTGACCGCCACGATATAACTGAAATATTATTGAAAGTGGCGTTAAGCACCATCAAACCAAACCAATATTTATTTTTGTCTATTTTCCAGACGAAGGAAAAGGAAATTGCAGTAAAACAGTTAGAGGAGGAGGTCAGTCATCGACTGTCAGAAAAGGAGGAGGAAATGAAATTAGCTGTGGAGGAACGAGACCTTCAGAAAATGGCCGCCATGTCACAACAAGATACACTGAGGGACCAGTTACAGGATGAAGTTAATATCTTGTCCAGTGTAAGTTAATGTCTTGTCCAGTGTATGTTAATGTCTTGTCCAGTGTAAGTTAATGTCTTGTCCAGTGTAAGTTAATGTCTTGTCCAGTGTAAGTTAATGTCTAGTCCATTGTAAGTTAATGTCTTGTCTAGTGTAAGTTAATGTCTTGTCCAGTGTAAGTTAATGTCTTGTCTAGTGTAAGTTAATGTCTTGTCCAGTGTAAGTTAATGTCTTGTCCAGTGTAAGTTAATGTCTTGTCCAGTGTAAGTTAATGTCTTGTCTAGTGTAAGTTAATGTCTTGTCCAGTGTAAGTTAATGTCTTGTCTAGTGTAAGTTATTGTCTTGTCCAGTGTAAGTTAATGTCTTGTCCAGTGTAAGTTAATGTCTTGTCCAGTGTGAGTTAATGTCTTGTCCAGTGTAAGTTAATGTCTTGTCCAGTGTAAGTTAATGTCTTGTCCAGTGTGAGTTAATGTCTTGTCCAGTGTAAGTTAATGTCTTGTCCAGTGTAAGTTATTGTCTTGTCCAGTGTTTGTTAATGTCTTGTCCAGTGTAAGTTAATGTCTTGTCCAGTGTAAGTTAATGTCTTGTCCAGTGTAAGTTAATGTCTTGTCCAGTGTGAGTTAATGTCTTGTCCAGTGTTTGTTAATGTCTTGTCCAGTGTATGTTAATGTCTTGTCCAGTGTAAGTTAATGTCTTGTCCAGTGTATGTTAGTGTCTTGTCCAGTGTAAGTTAATGTCTTGTCAAGTGTAAGTTAATGTCTTTTCCAGTGTAAGTTAATGTCTTGTCAAGGGTAAGTTAATGTCTAGTCCATTGTAAGTTAATGTCTTGTGCAGTGTAAGTTAATGTCTTGTGCAGTATAAGTTAATGTCTTGTGCAGTGTAAGTTAATGTCTTGTCCAGTGTAAGTTAATCTCTTGTCCAGTGTAAGTTGATGTCTTGTCCAGTGTAAGTTAATGTCTTTTCCAGTGTAAGTTATAGTCTTGTCCAGTGTAAGTTACTGTCTTGTCCAGTGTTTGTTAATGTCTTGTCCAGTGTTTGTTAATGTCTTGTCCAGTGTAAGTTAATGTCTTGTCCGGTGTAAGTTATTGTCTTGTCCAGTGTTTGTTAATGTCTTGTCCAGTGTAAGTTAATGTCTTGTCTAGTGTAAGTTAATGTCTTGTCCAGTGTAAGTTAATGTCTTGTCCAGTGTAAGTTAGTGTCTTATCCAGTGTAAGTTAATGTCTTGTCAAGTGTAAGTTAATGTCTTGTCCAGTGTAAGTTAATGTCTTGTCCAGTTTAAGTTAATGTCTTGTCCAGTGTATGTTAGTGTCTTGTCCAGTGTAAGTTAATGTCTTGTCCAGTGTAAGTTAATGTCTTGTCCACTGTACGTTAGTGTCTTGTCCAGTGAAAACTAATGTCTTGTCCAGTGTAAACTAATGTCTTGTCCAGTGTAAGTTAATGTCTTGTCCAGTGTAAGTTAATGTCTTGTCCAGTGTAAGTTATTAATATTCATTTTCCATATAAAACAGGAGATTTCCAAAGATTGGTCTACAAACATTAAAATAGATAGTAGATTAAGTTAATCATACAAAAAGATGTTATACTGTGAGAACTGTCTAAAGCAAACATCCTAGGAACCAACATTTGTGTTTGGTTTATACAGGATTCCGTTTTATTCATGGGTTCGTTTAAGACAGGTTTCACAGTAATTGTTTTGTTGTTAGGAGATGACATTGTCTGGCATTTAAGGCCATTGGTCGTCTATGACACCAATTAGATCAAGCCGTTTCTGTGGTGTTATGGTTAGAGTGCTCACCTCGAGTGCTTTAGGTAATCGGTTCAAACCCTGGTCTGGTCAAACTAAAGACTATAGAATTGGTATTTTTTACTTATCTACTAAAGGGTAAGAGCAAAGATTGGTTGGCTCTGAATTAGGATAATGTCTACACGAGAACTGTGTTTCAGTCAGCTATCATTAAAAAAATCATATTCAGCATGTTGATCTGGTACAATGCAGACATTATAATTATCTTATCAAAATGTAACTTGTTCTTGCCATGATATAAATGAAAAATTCAATGTAAATGTATATGGAAGCATCGTCTTGTCATTATCTCCAAGGGTTCCAAAATAGAATGTGGTGTAGCTGATTCATCTATGGTACATTCTAATTTTTTTTTTATTTAATTTAAACAGAAACGTTAAATTTAAATCATGTTTTTAAATTTTTTGGAAATAAGAAAAAATAGAAGTTGAAACAGTAATGCTCGATAATACAGTGACATCATGTCTTCACCAAACCCTGATTAAAGCCAGAAACCTGTTTAAACTTAACTTTAAATAAAGTCCAAATGAACATTGTAGTAAATATTTGTTAAATTAACCTGTATAAACCGAACACCTGTCTATTCTGAATACAAAAGTTGGTTTAGACAGGTTTCAGTACATTACTGACCCAATACTCTATTTTAATTATTGCTCCAGTTGAAAATGTTTGAGAAACATCAAAACTCCCAAAAAAAACTATTTGCTAACATTCATTGGAATGGCAGGAAACTTATATACAAAACACATATGCAAAAAAATTCTTTTCATTTACAGAAAAAAGCAGAACTAGAGAGTGCTCTATCTGAGTTAAAAGATCAAAATGCAGCCATTATTACAGACTTTGAGCAGAAATTGAAGAAACAGGATGAAGAATTCACGACAGAGTACCAGAGCATGCAATCAAAACATGAACAAGAACTAGAGAATATGAAACAAGAGTCGTTGCGGGCTGCTCAAGACCAAATACGGGAAATAATGGAACAACATAATACCCAACTGGAGGATTTATCGCGTAGACACGAGGAGTCATTACAAGGATCCAGTAGTGATTTAGAAGTGTATTACAAAGAACAAATCAAATCCTTGAAGTTTAACTCTGAGCAGATGTTACAGGAAAGGAGTCAACAAGCCGAGCAACTCAGCTCCAATATTCAGCAGTTGAAGTCATCCTTAGCAGAAAAGGAAACTATGATGGAACAAATGAAAGTCAATTTTGAATCGAAAAGAGACGAAAATGAAAAACTGATTCAAAATAAATCTGAAGAGAATGACAAATTACAAAAGAACCTTGAAAATATGACAACACAGTATGAATCAGTAAAACGCACAAGTGAAGAAGAATATGAACAGTTGAAGGCTAAGATTCTGTCATTAGAGAGCAAGTCGGAACAATTGGGAACAGAAAACATTTCATTGTCTGAAAAGAATGAGGAACTTGCAAAGCAGATTGATACAATGAGACAAGAAACTGTAGCATGTGAAATCGAATGGAAAAGAAAGGTCGAAGAAATTCTACAAGACCATAGTAACACAATGTCTGCAATGTCAGCATCCTCTGATGATAGTATCAAAATACTAACAAAACAAACACAAGATAAAGATAAGGAGATTGAGGAATTGACATCACAGTTAGTGGATGCAAACTCAAGAGTTATAGAACTTGATTCTAAAGTTATGAGATTACAGGAAGTAGATGGCATTCTAACAAAAGTTGAGTGTGAGAAACAGGAATTGGAGGGAAAGATTAGGTCATTTGAAACTTCATTGAATGAAAGTTTGAAAGTCAATGATGACCTGAATGTCAAAGTTAATGAGACTAAAGAATTATTTAATGCAAACCAACAACATTTAAAAAAAGAGAAGATGAGTTTAGAAGACAAACTTTCTGCATTGACAAATGACCTTCAATTGAAAGATTCTCTTGTAAATGACCTTCAAAAGGCCCTGGCAGATAAAGGAGAAGAAATTAAAGCTAGTCAAGGCATGTTGTCGGGAAGCGATTCACATATACAGGCTCTAGAGGCGGAAATACTGGAAAAGACAGAAAATATAAAAGATAAAGACGAAGAGATCGGTAAAATGAAAGAAAAATTTGACAGATTAAGAAATGAAGCCAAAAATAGAATAAAAGAATTCAAAGACAATTTAGAACAGGCAAATGTAAAAATTAAAGTTGAAATCGATGAGAAAGAAAAATTAACGGCAGAATTTGAAAAACAGAAAGAAGAAAATTCTCTAAAGTTCAGTGTTAGAATCAAGGAATTGGAGGAAACAGTGGCAGAAAAAGAGACGAATTTGAAAAATATGGAGGAAAGCTTTAAAGTTCGGTTTGAAGAGTTGCAAAATCAGTACAAGGACAATATGAACAAGATCAAAGATCGTTATCAGGAGAAATTAAAAGAGAAAGAGAATGAACATGAAAAGACCATTGGTGATTTAATGACTCAGAAAGATATGGGAATGAATGATGTGATGAAAACCATGAACGAACAGAAAGAGCGACAGTTTGCTGAACTTGCAGAACTGCATAAGACTGAGATGACGACCCTGGCTCAGGAATGTGAAGAGAAGTTAAATGAGGAAAAAATGAAAGTGGAAACTTCTCAGCAAAAAATAAAAGAAGATAATGAGAATGAGATGAAAAATCTTAGAAATGAATTGGAGCAAAAAATTGCTGAATTGAATGATGCTAAAATTAGCATAGAAAAAGAGAAAGATGAAATTTGTAAGAAATTTGAGCAAGAATTTCAGAACAAAGATCAAGCTAGTATGGAGAATTTGGAAAAGTGCAATATCTTGGAAGCCAAAATTGAAGAATTGAATTCTGCTTTGTTTTCAGTATCTGAAAAACATCACATTGAAAAACAAGAGAAAGATCACTTAATCTCTCAGTGTACCGAGAGGATCGGTCAGCTTGAGGAGGCCAATAGGTCAATGGAAGAAATGCTTCATACATTGAACGATCAATCAGAATCTAAAGATGATAAGATAAAATCTCTGGAAGAAGAGGTAGAAAATGTGAAATCAGAGTATGAATCCCGTATAAATGAAGTTGAGTCACAACTCGCTCAGAAGGAAGATGCTGTTAAGGATTTGGAAATGACCTGTAACAATTGTAAAGATGAAGTTAAGGATTATGAGGTTAAACTGAAAGAAAAAGATGAAAGCATAAATAATTTACAATGCAAATGTTGTGAAATGGAATCTGAAAAGGAAAACTTGAGAAACGTCTGGGATAAAGAAATGGCTGGCATGAAAGAAGATTATGAAAATCGATTAGCTGATATGTCAGCCAATGACAATGAACTTCAATCAAAATTGACACAGTTGAATAATCAGGTGACAGAAGCAGAAGGGAAATTAGGTGAATGCATGCAAAATTATGAAGTTCAGATTGAAGAACTTAATTTGAAGTTGAAAAATGAGATGGAGAATTTTGATGAACAGAAAAATATGTTGAAGAAACAGTTGCAAGATATGGACAATCAAGCTAAACTGTCTTCAGCGGAATTAGAGACTTCTCTTCAATCTAAGGTTCGTGATAGTGAGAACAAGTTGTTGGAACAAGCAGAAGCACATCGAGTTGAGCTCACTGCTCTTGAAGACCAGTGGAAAAATAGAAATAACGAGTTAAAACAAAAAGTGAAAGTAAAAATTCAAGAGCTTCAAAATCAAGCTGTAGGTATATCAGAAAAAGCAAAGGTTGAAAAAGATGAGTTGAATTCACAAATAGCTTCAGAACAAGAGAAATTTAATGCAGAAAAGTCAGAACTTAATTCCAAAATTTCATTGTTAGAGGAGCGGCTGGCTGCTGAAATCAGTTCTTCTGGCACCTCAAGTGAAAAAGAAAATAGATTAACCCAGAAAATCACTGAACTGGAAAAAGAAGCTAGCATGGCAAGGAATGAAAAAGAGTCAATTTCTGCGGAATTGGTACATTCTAATACTAAATTACTACAACTGGAGGAAAATACTGGCGCTTCTCAAAAAGCTATTGTTGACTTGGAAAAGCAATTACGTGATCAAGGGCAAACGATAATCGAAAAGGAAAATATAATATTGAAATTGACGAGTGATTTTAATGAAAAAGATGCTCGACTTCAGGAAGTGAAAGACAATTGTCAAGCAATTGAACAAAAACTCAATGAAATTTCTAATGATTGTCAGAAATCAGTATCAGAGAGTCAGTCAAAAATAGAAAGTTTAGAAAAAGACATTCTAGAAAGAGACAAACAGTGTTCAGAACTTCAAAAATTGTTATGTGAAGAAGAACAGAATGTTCATTCATTAGAAAATGAAGTAAAAGTTGTACAAGAAAAGTTGGACGTTTCTAATGATAAAATTAAAGATTTAGAGAATGAATTAAGTGAGGCTTATTTACAGAAATCGGAAGCAGAATCAAGTTATCAAGAAAATTTGTCAACGTTCACACAAAGCTTTAATAGGGATAAATCTATAGAAATAAAAAATATTGAAACTAAATATACGACAGAAATTGACGAACTTAAAGAAAAATTGTCCCTAGAAATGACCTTGAAGGGTAATATAGAAAGTGAACTGAACGAATTAAAACAAAGTCATTCTTTGGAAAAGGAAGAATTGGCACAGAAATCAGAAATAGAAAGTACGACCAAAGTCACAGAATATAAGAAAAAGGCTGAAAATTACATCGCGCAGGTGAAAAAACAAATGCAAGTTGAGAAAGAATCGTTAATATCACAGCATGGCAAACAAATATCAGACTTTGAAGAAAAATGTCAGAGTTTACAACGAAAATTAGATGAAGTCGTATCGGGTAACGAAAATTTATTGAAACAATATGAAAGTGAAAAATGTCATCTTCAGCAGTTGTTAGACTCCGAACAAAAATCTAGGGAGTCTTTATTGCAAGAACAATTAGAAAAATCAAGATTAAATTCACAAGAGATGGATAGCTTACAAGAAAGGTCAAATGTACTTTTAAATGAAAAGGATTTACTTAATAAACAAATTTTAGAATTAGAATCAAAACTGTCGGAAATATCTGAAACATATCAGTCAGACTTAAAACAGTTAAAATCGGAGAAAAATAAGGCAGAAAAAGAATTAAATAATTTAAAGCATGAAAAAGAAGAGAACAATGACTCTTTAGTGAAAACACAGGAAGAAGAATTAGACAAGATGAAGCATCATTATGAGGATTTGTTACAGGACATGGAAAATGAACATGCTGGGAAAATCAAACAATTAGTGAAAGAATTTAATAAGACAATAGCAGAAAAGGAGAAGGAATTTGAGAGGACGTTCTCTAATGCTTTAGGTAATGTTACTAGTATACAATCATTATCAGTTTTGTATAATGCTGACTTTTTAGGGGACGGTCGTCGTCGTCTTGATTGTATGGTATTTGGATTTACAACTCACTGTGCAATCAGTGCCTATCACCACTGAAGTTGTGAGTTTGAATCCTGCTCAGGCGAGGTGTACTCGATACATCATTATATGTTAAAGTTTGTCAGTGAGTTGCGGCAGGTCGGTGGTTATCTCTGGGTACTCCCGTTTCCTCCATCAATAAAACTGACCGCCACGATATAGCTCAAGTATTGTTGAAAGTGGCATCAAACACCATAAACCAAACCATCAAATGTCCGTGATCAAGTGTTTAGACTGTCAAATTTGATTTTGAAGACGGTGCACAATTAAAGTTTGAATTTGATGGGAAAATTGAACTGTGTAAACATACCTTAACTGCTTTAATATCTTGTGGCATGAACTTATATACAGCATACAAATCAGTATATACCGGTAGTCAAACCTATATTAAGAGGTCACCTTTGGAACAAAGAAAAAGTGGCCTTATAAGACAGGTGACCTCTTAAAGAGGTTCAATTCATAAGGAATGTTCTATGAAGGACAAGAAAAAGGTGACCTTTTAATACAGGTGACCACTGAATGGAGGTGACTCCATGGGCAGGCTTGATTGTATGTGTTTTTATTTGTAGACAAATCACAGCGAGGAGAAAATCGTTTATTACATGATCACACACAGACTGTTACAGATCTCAACAAAGAATTACAAGAAAAAGATGAAGCCTTTGAAAAACTGCAGACAGAATATGAAGGCCAATTAATGGTTAGTATATGTAGTATGTATTGACAGTTTTTGTTTTATGATTAATATATGTAGTATGTATTGACAGTATTTTTTTTAGGCTAAGGTTTGAACTTTGAACAATATTTTAGTTGTATCGTAACGGTCAGTTTTATTGGTGGAGGAAACCAGAGTACCCGGTGAAATACCACCGACTTGTTGCAAGTCACTGACAAACTTTATCACATAATGTTGTATCTAGTACACCTCGCCATGAATGGAGTTAGAACTCACAACATTAGTGGTGATAGACACTGATTGCACATGTAGTCGTAAATCCAACTACCATTTGAACACGACCATGACAGACTCCTTTTTGATATGTAAATAAGATGAGGTGACTTAATTCATGAAATATACATATTCTTTCTATAGATTGTGAAAAAAAAAAGTGACATTGTGTTACCCACTTAAATTGAAATGGAAAAGCCCAAAAGCGCTTAATGCACTATAAATAATAAAAGTAAATAATAGTTATTTTTTATGCCCCCGCGACTATTGGTCGGGGGGGGTGGGGGGGGGTGGCATATTGTTTTACCCCTGTCCATCCGTCCGTCCTTCCGTTCATCACACTATAGTATGCATAGTTTGTCCCGCTAACTCCTCCTACAGTTTTGGAGCTACAACTTTAATATTTTGTAGGATGTTAAAACACATAATGGAGGTGTGCATGTGCACAGGATTTTGATTTTCATCAAATATTCTCAAAATGACAGGTAGTTGGACTTAGTAATTTTGTTTGTCCATCCGGATATAAATACATGGTTTGTCCGGCTATCTCCTCCTACAGTTTTGGAGCTACAGCTTTAATATTTTGTAGGATGTTTATACACATAATGGAGGTGTGCATATCCACAGGATTTTGATTTTCATCAAATATTCTCAAAATGACAGGTAGTTGGACTTTTCATTTATGCCCTCATATAGGATATATGGTTTGTCAGGCTAACTCCTCCTACAGTTTTTGAGCTAGACCTTTTATATTTTGTAGACAGTTAGTACTTATGCTGAAGGTGTGCATATTTTATGGATTTTGACTTTCAACAATTTTTTACAAAATTATGGATGCATGAACTTGGACAGATTTTGCTAAATCCATATAGGATATATGGTTTGTCTGGCTAACTCCTCCTACAGTTTTTGAGCTAGACCTTTTATATTTTGTAGACAGTTAGTACTTATACTGAAGGTGTGCATATTTTATGGATTTTGACTTTCAACAATTTTTTACAAAATTATGGATGCATGAACTTGGACAGATTTTGCTAAATCCATATAGAATATATGGTTTGTCTGGCTAACTCCTACAGTTTTTGAGCTAGACTTTTTATATTTTGTAGACAGTTAGTACC
>MJUT01046354.1:389-11644 GCA_002080005.1 Gigantidas platifrons | reverse complement strand
GATGCAAAATCCTGCATTCTGAGCTATATTTTTGCTGATTTGGACCAATTCAATTTCTGAATTTAACTAGTTTTTTGTAGAGCAAATTAAAAGTTTGAGTTTTATTTTTTATTGTGTATTTGAAAACTGCAAAAAAAAAAATGAGACAGTTTGCAAATATATTTTATTCATTAGTAGACATTCATCATTTCCTGTAACAACTTATATGATTTAAGTTGCAGATCTCTTATTAAAGTCATTAATTTTATTTATTTATTTATTTTTTTTACTATCGGCAAAACCAGAAATAGTCGTTTCCGGTTCCGGAATCCGATTCCGGTATTTCATTTTCGAAATTTTCGGTAAGCCATCATTTGTTGAAGCCGTTTTATGACTTCAGTCCTTTGGGGCGTCTTGATTGACAATAAAGTATTTGTTTGTTTTGTTTGATGAGTTATGCAGTTTTTCTACCTTCTTTGCTCTAAAAAATAACCAGTCCTCATTGTATATAGAATTCAAAACAGCTTTTGCCATTTTGGTAAATAATAAAATTTACTAGCCCACCAGGCTACTCTTATCGGAACTTTAACTAGCCCTGATCATTTTTTACTAGTCTCAGGCTAGCGGGCTAGCGTTAGTGTCGATCCCTGGATACATGTGATACAGTTTGGTATTATAGTGGCGAAGCTTTTGTGAAATATTTATTTCAACCTAGATTTTGTTTTGTGATTGACAAAGTGTGTGAATTATATACAAATGCTGCTAGGAGACTAACACAGTTAAGAGATATACATGTATATAGAGTGAGTTATATCACTTCTGCTGTGTACTGAGATAAAAAGTCAAATGCAGATCTAGGTCTCCTTTATGTTTTTAAGAAGGGGTAAAAAGTTAAATGCAGATCAAAGTCTCCGTTATGTTTTCAAGAAGTGGTAAAATGTTAAATGTAGATCTATGTCTCCTTTATGTTTTTAAGAAGGGGTAAAAAGTTAAATGCAGATCTGGGTCTCCTTTATGTTTTTAAGAAGGGGTAAAATATTAAATGCAGATCTAGGTCTCCTTTATGTTTTTAAGAAGGGGTAGACAGTTAAATGCAGATCTGGGTCTCCTTTATGTTTTTAAGAGGGGGTAAAAAGTTAAATGCAGATCTAGGTCTCCTTTATGTTTTAAGTAGATGTTGACCATTTATTTATACCAATTTTTTCTTCGTAATATTTGACAAAAGTGCAAGGATTATTGTTGATTGGTGTACCTTTACAGACCAGTTCATTTCAACCACTTGTGAAAAATAATTATCATAGCTAAATGGTGGGAAGGGCATTACAAGAGTCAGACTAGGGTCTGCTAATAGGGGGTGAGAGTGACCTTACTCTACAGACAGTTGTAAGTTGAGCCTCTAATCTTACAGTTTATATCCTTACGATTGCTAATCAGCAAATTGGACATTTTTCCTTTGTTGTGTGCTTCTGATAAAGTCTGGATCACTGAACTGACATTGATCCACAAAAATATTAGGTCAGTTCGTAACTCTCGTTTGCAAGTTTATCAGTCAATCTGACGTAAAACACATTATGACGTCACCAATAAAAACAATAACGTCAGTTAAAACGCATTACAAAATGTGTTAAACCTATACTTTTGTTGTTATTTTAGGGATAATTATGTATAATAACAGATAATAAAAGTATTATTACTGATAAAATGAATACAGGACTTTTTGTTTCTGATACAGACTTTCTTAGGGAGATCACCCAGCTTGCACGTTAGGCTCGCAGGATCATCTCTCTGAGAAAGTCTGTCTCAGAAACAAAAAGTCCTGTATTCTATTTTTAGTAGGAAGTTGACATCTCAGTACACAACAGAGAGTATTTATTTATTGGTGACTGATGCTTTGATATATTATCCACAGGTCTGATGCAGGATTCTAGCGGGTTCGTTTTTTATGCTTCACCTTATATCACCTTTGTTCTATGGGATTTTTTATTCATGTTAAGGATTTCATAAGTTAATTTTAAGTTTCTGGTTATTGTTTATCTGTTTTGTATTTGTATGGTACCATATTGAATTTTACTTTTCATGCAAATAAGGTGCTAGAACTCCAATTAATTTTGAAATATAAGCTTTCTGTTCATAAAAATTTGCATGAAGAAATATATTTTATGTAGAAAGCACTGCAGAATTAGGAAATATGGGGAGATAACTCATGTAGGTATTTTAGTTAAAATGCATATAAAGGGGAGATAACTTATGTAGGTATTTTAGTTAAAATTCATATGAAATAAAATGGCTGCTCAACAGCCTAAAACTATATGCAAGACAAAAGCAAATTTGTATTTTATTTGAATTATATGTATTGTCTGTTTGGAAAAAATACAAAAAACATCTTAATAAATATTCCATGAAGGACGCTAAGTAACCAGAGTGGAATTTAAAAGGACATAATTTGAATTTCTAAATTGGTTTATTCAGAGTATTGAGTTATCTCCCCATTGGCAGCACTTTCTCAATTATAACCATATGTGAAGCAATTGGCATTCGGCAAATGAAATATAAAGATGTAGAAATGTTTTAGGTTATGTAAAATGGAAGTCAGTATTTAAAAGGTAAAGGTAAAGGAGCTGCTGTCGTGGTCGTTGGATTTGTAACTACCCATGCACTCAGTATCTATCACAGCTAAAGTTGTGAGTTCGAACCCCGTATATGGCAAGGTGTACTTGATGCAACATTATGTGATAAAGTTTGTCAATGACTTGTGACAGGTTGGTGATTTTCTCTTGGTACTCAGGTTTCCTCCACCAATAAAACTGATCGCCACGATACAACTGAAATATTTTTGAAAATGGCATTAAACACCATAAACCAACTATTAAAAGTAAAAGATGAAATATATTTAAGTTAAAAATATATCAACAATACACAAAAGTGATTAAAAATTTCTAATTCACCTGAAAATTAAACTTAAGGTTTAGTTATTTAATAACATGTTCATATCACTTAATTGTCCCCCGACGCTTCGTCGAAGGGGACTATAGAAATGGGTGTCGTCCGTCCGTCCGTGTGCTTTTTGGTTTCCAGATGATAACTTGTGAATGAAAAGTCAGATTGAAGCTAGGTTTGGTATGTAAGTGTATCTTATGAATATCTAGGTCAAGTTCGATAATGACAATTTTTCGACTATTTTTACTAGAGTTGTGCCCCTTTTTATACCTCAAAATTGCTAAATATTTGGTTTCCAGATGATAACCTGGGAACAAATAGTCAGATTGAAACTAGGTTTGGTATGTAAGTGTATCTCATGAATATCTAGGTCAAGTTCGATAATGATGATTTTTCGACAAATCTAACCAGAGTTACTCCCCTTTTTTTACTTCAAAATGGTCCTTGGATGGTCCCCTTTCAGAATTATGAGTGATACAGGCTCCCCTGACCCTCTAGTTTACAGTAGTTTCAAAATTTAATCTTACGATGTAACCTTGGCGTCGGGGGACCAGTGGCCAACGGCCTTTTATGAAAATATGAAATAATTATTTTTGCATGATCTTGGGTTTTTGGAAGATTTTAGTATTGAGAGAAATTAAAAACAATGTATATACACTCACTGATCAGTTCAATTTGTTTTGCAGTACATGTCATTAATGACATTTTAGCAGTATATGTCAGTAATGACATTATAGCAGTACATTTCAGTAATGACATTTTAGCAGTGCATATCAGTAATAACATTTTAGCAGTACATGTCTGTAATGACATTTTAGCAGTACATGTCTGTAATGACATTTTAGCAGTACATCTCAGTAATAACCTTTTGGCAGTACATTTCAGTAATAACATTTTAGCAGTACATGTCAGTAATGACATCTTAGCAGTACATGTCAGTAATATCATTTTAGCAGTACATGTCAGTAATTACATTTTTGCAGTACATGTCAGTAATGACATTTTAGCAGCACATATCAGTGATGACATTTTAGCAGTACATTTCAATAATCACATTAATCAATATACCCCCCACAAACAAAGTTTGGGGGGATATATAGGAATCACCCTGTCCGTCTGTCCATGTACCTTGTAAGCGCAACTCCTCCTAAACGGTTTATTGGATTTTTATTAAACTTTACACACATGTAGTACACTACCTGCAGATGTGCATGAAGGAATATGGTTGCTCCCCAAAATTTAAAAGGGGAGATAATTCAATTTATACTTTCACAAAAAAGGGGGGGGGCATGTACCTTGTAAGCACAACTCCTCCTAAATGGCTTATTGGATTTTTATGAAACTTTACACACTTGTAGTACACTACCAGTACCTGCAGATGTGCATGAAGGAATATGGTTGCTGTCCAAAATTTAAAAGAGGAGATAATTCAACTTATATATTCACGAAAAGGCGGGGAGAGCATGTATCTTGTAAGCGCAACTCCTCCTAAACGGCTGATTGGATTTTTATGAAACTTTACACACTTGTAGTACACTACCTGAAAATGTGCATGAAGGAATATGGTTGCTGTCCAAAATTTAAAAGGGGAGATAATTCAACTTATACTTTCACGAAAAGGGGGGGGGGGCATGTACCTTGTAAGCACAACTCCTACTAAGCTGCAAGCGGGGGGTATCACTCAGTGAGGTCACTCACAGTTCTAGTTTATTTCAGTAATGACAACATTTTGTAAAATCCAGGGCATGATATTTATATTGTCCTTTTCTCAGATGCATCTGAGAAAAGGACAATATAAATATCATACCCTGGATTTTACAAAATGTGGCAGAAGAATTGACATGCATGTGTAGGTTTTATATTGTGAAAATTAAAATGTTTTAAATGATTTTGATATATTAATTCATTTTTTTATAGAACCAAATTAGTTATTAGTGCAAATAAGTAAACTGTTATAAAATTGTCAGTTTTAGATATTTTTCGTTTAACAGAGATGTTATTTATATTTTCTCCCGCAGGCATGGCTGACGTCTCCTTGATATATGACACAAGTTATAGGGATACATCACTACAAGGAAAATGAAGCTGCTAAGACAAGACCGTCACAAGAATTAAGATTTTTATACATATAAAAGTCTTATCAGAATGCAATTAAAACAGGTTCACCAAAACTTAATTGAAACTTTTTACCGACCAAAATACTGGGAAACAGAACTTAATTGAAACTTTTTACCGATGAAAATGCTGGTAAATTGTTATGTGCTATGATACGTCAAAATGTCAAAGGATGTCATACGTCACGATCAGGACATAAGACTGTGGAGTTTCCAGTATGATCGTAATTCGTGTTTAAAGAGTAAGGATTGATGTGATAAGAACAAACATAGACAGTTTGTTTTTGCTTTGCTGTGTTGGTGCTTAATGATAATTTAGCCTAAAATAATGTGTGTGACATACATGTATGTCAGGTTTTTTTTTTTACAATATCTTTATTATTTGGGACCAAAAAATTTGTTTGTTATTTATTATATATTGTTTGTAGCATTAATTCTTGAAATGCCAGAATTTTGTATATATTAAAAAAAAACTTGAGTTCAATACTCTTAGATTTGTGTGTATTATTATTATGATAGAATTAGGGCAATTATGATTTTCAATAAACACTTGAAAATTTAATTGTCAAGATTGCCTCAATTATGCAGAAATATTTTGTGAAGTTTAATAATTGAAACATAGATTTAAACCAACCAATGAAAATCATACAATCACATAGCAATATAAAATATAGTGTATGCTTAAACAAAAATAGAACTAATATAGTATGATCTGGATTTATTATGTATGTACTTGTACTTGTCAAGGGTTACATCCTGGAGGAGGCATGGTGAAAATTCCCCTTTAAAAAAAAGGACACATTGACCAAATTAAAAATTCTCCTTTGAATACATTTTTTTGGAATTTTTTGTGCATAGATCCTCAACTAATTATCCTGCTTTTTCAATTCAAGAGGACATTGACTCCTTTTGGTAAAGGGGCTGTCGTGATCGTATGGTAGTTAGATTTACAACTACCTATGCAGTGAGTGTCTATCACCACTGAAGTTGTGATTTCAAACTCCTTTCATGGAGAGGTGTACTCCATACAACATTATGTGATAAAGTTTGTCAGTGACTTGTGGCAGGTCGGTGGTTTTCTGTGGCTACCACGGTTTCCTCCACCAATAAAACTGACCGTCACAATATAGCTGAAATATTGTTGAAAGTAGCGTTAAACACCATAAGCCAAACCAAACCATTACAAGGAGACATTTAACTCCTTTGTGTAAAAAACTAGATACATCCCTGTCTATTAGTGATTCTAATAGTTAGGATAAAAATAATCTTGAAAATGATTTGATTTGATTTTTGGTGTTTAATGCCACTTTCAGCAATATTTCAGCTATTTCATGGCGACCATAGGCAAGCAACTAGTAAACTTTATCACTTGCGGCTGCAAGTCGAATGCACCCTTTTTTGTAATTTACAAAGCTGGGCACGAACCCACGCCGTATTGGTGATAGGCTTGTATGAGTTGTTCAGTAATCCAACTACCTAACTCATTAAGCCACCCAGGCCCTATCTTGAAAATGAAATAAAAATAATTCTTATTTACAATGTACAGCTAACATATTATGTTGTCTTTATGTTATGTTATTCTTCGTCTTGTTGCCAATTTCTCTGAGTTGTCCATTTCTGATTACTCCTTCGGTATTCTCTATCTAATGTTTATTTACATTGTGTTTATTAAGATAAATTATATATAATATCTAGTTGTTAATTTTTAAGATTACGCCCCACTTAAATTTTTTTTTTTTATCAGAAAAAGTTTGTAGTATGGGAAGTTCATATTGAAATTCCCACAATGATTCATAAAGTATACACATATTGTAGTGCTATAAATAGGCATAATTGTGAATGAAATATTTTAGGATATCAAATTGTTTTGATCTTGATGGTTTATTTCCTGACATAATGGGATCGTGCAATCGTCTTTTTACTTCCTTGTTTCCTTGTAATTTTATTTTTGTTATTGAATTTTGATTTTTCTGTTTTCAATTTTTTTTTTGTAACTTGTAGAAGATAGAGTACAAATACTGGTATATACATTTGTATTATATAAGGGAAAAAAATGTTATTTTATTATTTCTTAAAAACCCTATATGTTCTTTGTTTACCTGCCAAATAAGTTATTTTATTTTACAAAATATGGAAATTATTATGTATTATACTAGCCAAAAACCCTGTGTTTGTTAAGATACCTAAAAACTTCATCATATGAAGTTTTTAATGACCTATCAGCTTACTGGTTGTCCATCTCATGAAGTAAGATAGGAACAGCTACATAGATAAAAGTGTGGCTGTTGTGGTTGTGATCGTATTGTAGCTGGATTTACAACTACCTGTGGAAACAGTGTCTATCACTAATAACGTTGCGAGTTCGAATCCCGCTCAGGCAAAGTATACTCGATACAGCATTATGTGATCAAGTTTGTCAGTGACTTGTGGAAGGTCAATGATTTTCTCTGGGTACTCCGGTTTCTTCCACCAATGAAACTGATACCATGATATAACTGAAATATTGTTGAAAGTGGTGTTAAAGCAAAATATCCCCTGACAACCTAAGCCTGTATGATCATGACCAATGATATCGTATGATTTGCTTTATAAAATGTGATATTTTCTCGCCAGATAATTATGTAGATTTATTTATTTAGTTGTTATTTTATTTTAGAGCAAAACATTTCTTGAGTATATAAATCAGGGGACAGAAAGTAATAAGCCATGGTTTACTGCTGCAAAATTGTCCAACTTTCCTTGTGTTAGATTGTGAGGGTAGCTTCATCTTGCGGATGCAAAAAAAAAAGTGGGGGGGGGATTTAAATTTCTGATAGTTAAAGTGTCTTGATATGATAATCTACAAGTTGAGACAATATCATGAGGTTTAATACCGCCACGATATAACTGAAATATTGTTGAAAGTGGCGTTAAACACCATGAGGTTAAATACTCTGTATCTTTCTTAATGTGACAGTTGTGATATATGTTGTGTCATTTTATTTCTGTGATCTTTTTTTTTTCTTCATGTCTTTCACAAATGACTCAAAAATGAAACTAAATGAAACTGGTGTTTGTCATGTGCTTATGTATAAATTTACTAGTTAATGTTGAAATTTACATTTACTTTGCTAGGTATTGAAACAAACAACAGATATTATTATTGTATATGTAAGAGATATGATAATTATACAGTGAAACCTGTATTAAGAGGTCACCTTTGGGACAAAGAACAGGTGGTCTTTCAAGACAGGTGACCTTTTAAAAGAGGTTCAATCCATAGGAATTTTCTATGATGGGACAGGATAGTATATTCAATACTTCCGATTTTGCCGATTTCCGCTTTTTTGTTGTCCTCGTAAAATCAGGTCTGATATAAACTTCTTATTTAAGCTTCCTTGTTATTATTATGATTTTGGGGGCTGTTGTGGTCGTGATCTTATGGTAGTTGGATTTACTGTGCAATCAGTGCCTATCACCACTACAGTTGTGAGTTCGAACCCCGTTTATGGCGATGTGTACTCGGTACAACATTATGTGATAAAACTTTTCAGTGACTTGCGACAGGTCGATGAGTAAAACAATAAAACGGACCGCCACAATATAACTGAAATATTGTTGAAAGTGGCATTAAACACAACCATGACGACTCCCCAAATATTACTGGTCGAGGAAACTTGAGTATGGAGAGGAAGCCGCCAACATTTCCCATTACTTGAGTACTAAGCATTATCAAATTGGGTTGAATCAAGTACACCTGTCCACAGGTGGGAATTGAACATACAAAGCTTAGCTACAGTAGTCTCCTTGTAAGGCCACTACCACCAAATGCCACTTATCTTGTTAGGCCAGATTTCAGATTCGAAGAGATAATTAAATACCATATATTTTTTAGCGGAGGGAAATTTCGCGATTTTCTTCCAAATTGGTGGAATTTTTTACTAATAATCTTTTCCTCTCAAGAAAGGCCACCCTTATTATAAGACCATTATTTTCATTGTAGAAGGGGTTGCCTTATTAAAGGGAGACTACTGTAGTGGTAGACATTAATTATAGGGGTAGATGAAAATCCAGCTGTGATATGATCTTGGATATGGGGAAGGTTAGGGTTATGGTGTTTAATGCTACTTTCAATAATATTTCAGTTATATCATGGCGGTCAGTTTTATTGGTGGAGGAGTACCTGGAGAAAACCACCAACCTGCTGTAGGTCACTGACAATCTTTATCACATAATGTTAAATCGAGTGCACCTCGCCTGAGCGAGAATCAACTCACAACACTAGTAGTGATATACACTGATTACATAGGTATTTATAAATCCAACTACCATATGATCACGACCACGACAGCCCCTTCATGGATTTGAAGTCCCCTCTACTTTCACATGTGACATGTATATATATACACCATACATATCAGTCATTGATGTTGCATATATAAATAAAATGTTATTAGAGTATGTTAGTGAAATAAAATATATAAAATATATAATTGCTGAATTACTATGTTTAAACTTATTTATTGATTGTTACTATCATTGCAATTTTTTGAATTCAATTAAAGTTTATTTTTAAATATAAAGTTGTAATTTGTATTACAGACATCTGAGAAAAAAAATAATGGTGAATCTTTGAGTGGAGCAGGAACTGCTTACCCTTCCGGAGCACACGAGTTTACCCATGGTTTTTAAGGGGGTTGGGTTACTCGATCTTTAATTTTTTGTGTGTACGTTTTGTAGATGGCTGTTTGTCCTTTAATTTTTGTCTATTTTCTTTAGGCCATTATATCGTCTGTTCTTGGATTTACCCCCTTTACCCCTGTGGTGTCTCATCTTCTGCCAAGTACTCATAAGATGTTTACCGCATCAGTGGTAAATAGTTAACATTCTCGTCTCTGAGTATAGAAGATTGTGGGT
The DNA here is from genome assembly GCA_002080005.1 of Gigantidas platifrons. Taxonomy (NCBI): domain Eukaryota; kingdom Metazoa; phylum Mollusca; class Bivalvia; order Mytilida; family Modiolidae; genus Gigantidas; species Gigantidas platifrons. The sequence continues at coordinate 1,718 of MJUT01046354.1, read as the reverse complement.
TCTAGTACTGGTACGTTTAAAGCCGTCTCTGAGTACAGAAGATTGTGGGCTCTAGTACTGGTCCGTTCAAAGCCGTCTCTGAGTATAGAAGATTGTGGGTTCTAGTACTGGTACGTTCAAAGCCGTCTCTGAGTATAGAAGATTGTGGGTTCTAGTACTGGTACGTTCAAAGCCGTCTCTTCGTATAGAAGACTGTGGGTTCTAGTACTGGTCCGTTCAAAGCCGTCTCTTGAGTATAGAAGATTGTGGACTCTAGTACTGGTCCGTTCAAAGCCGTCTCTGAGTATAGAAGATTGTGGGTTCTAGTACTGGTACGTTCAAAGCCGTCTCTTAGTATAGAAGACTGTGGACTCTAGTACTGGTCCGTTCAAAGCCGTCTCTTAGTATAGAAGATTGTGGGTTCTTGTACTGGTCCATTCAAAGCCGTCTCTTGAGTATAGAAGACTGTGGGTTCTAGTACTGGTCCGTTCAAAGTCGTCTCTTGAGTATAGAAGACTGTGGGTTCTAGTACTGCTCCGTTCAAAGCCGTCTCTTGAGTATAGAAGACTGTGGGTTCTAGTACTGGTTCATTCAAAGCCGTCTCTTAGTATAGAAGATTGTGGGTTCTAGTACTGGTCCGTTCAAAGCAGTCTCTGAGTATAGAAGATCGTGGGTTCTAGTACTGGTCCGTTCAAAGCCGTCTCTTAGTATAGAAGATTGTGGGTTCTAGTACTGGTCCATTCAAAGCCGTCTCTGAGTATAGAAGATTGTGGGTTCTTGTACTGGTCAATTCAAAGCCGTCTTGAGTATAGAAGACTGTGGGTTCTAGTACTGGTCCGTTCAAAGTCGTCTCTTGAGTATAGAAGATTGTGGGTTCTAGTACTGGTCCGTTCAAAGCCGTCTCTGAGTATAGAAGATTGTGGGTTCTAGTACTGGTCCATTCAAAGCCGTCTCTTGAGTATAGAAGACTGTGGGTTCTAATACTGGTCCGTTCAAAGTCGTCTCTTGAGTATAGAAGACTGGGTTCTAGTACTGGTACGTTCAAAGCCGTCTCTTGAGTATAGAAGACTGTGGGTTCTAGTACTGGTCCGTTCAAAGTCGTGTCTTGAGTATAGAAGACTGTGGGTTCTAGTACTGGTCCGTTCAAAGCCGTCTCTTGAGTATAGAAGATTGTGGACTCTAGTACTGGTCCGTTCAAAGCCGTCTCTGAGTATAGAAGATTGTGGACTCTAGTACTGGTCCGTTCAAAGACGTCTCTGAGTATAGAAGACTGTGGACTCTAGTACTGGTACGTTCAAAGACGTCTCTGAGTATAGAAGACTGTGGGTTCTAGTACTGGTCCGTTCAAAG
>MJUT01046346.1:25915-41654 GCA_002080005.1 Gigantidas platifrons | reverse complement strand
ATTTATTTGTACTTTTGCTGTATATTGCATTTGTATTAGATTTGTTTTTTGTTTTTTTTTAGCAGAAATAAGTTTTTTTTTAATTAATTTTACCTTTGCACGAAAATTACTTGAGATATGACCAGTACTCTGTGTACATGCACTGGAAGTTATATCAAAATTAATTAGATATAGTCAACTGAAAGAAACTGGGAAACGAATTTACATAAGTTTTTATAACTTGTTTTCGGATCCCATTGGTTGATTACTGTTATGAAATTTATTGTAATTGTCATTGTTATAGTTTGTATTGTATTTGTAATTAATCAATAAAAATATGTTTACACCAACTGAAAGAAAATTGTGGTTTAACCAAGGACTTGTATAGTAAATTCGTGATGTAACGAAGAAGAGAACTTGTTCCACATTTAATTTCTCTTATTTTAACTAATTCTTGTGATCTCTTTCTCTTTATAAATATCATTGGTTATTGGATGCATCGGTGCTTAGACTGGTGACGATCGACATGTTCAAGTTTAAGTTGCCGACAACAGGAGATTATCAGGTAACCAGTTTATCAACCGGAAGTTTACATTTTCACACAGCACGTGTTTGTTAAAAAATAATTTGTTACTTGTGTTGTTAGCTGAAACTGTTTTATAAATAGGGTAATTGTTTAATATGTGATTTGTATAGTACTTCTTATGTTATTGTTAATCATAACCAATTTCCTTAAAAGACCAAATATCTAATGCAAGTTAGTGTGGCTACAAAAATTACAATAACATTAACAAACCTAGGATGAAGATGATTAGGAGTCCGAAGAAATTTTTGTCTGTATAGATGAAGATACATACAAAATCCTAGGATGAAGATACAGACAAAAATTTCTTCGGAATCCTAATCTCAACGAGATTACAAACCACCATACATGACAGATCATGGTCAGATGTAGTCCGAGATTCCTCTGCCGTTCGACGACTATTTACATCTGCTGTTGTCGTTTGAACGTCAGAGCGCTTGCTGTAATGGAGTGCAACACCAATTTCTGAGGGTAAGATGGTTATGAATGAATAGAAAAATGATTGGTGAAGCGATATATATTAGGGTTTTGGATTTAAAATAAAATCTGATAGCAACAAAACGTGGAAATGTGCCACGGCTGAGATGGACAGGAAAAATCCGCTGTTTTCATTATGGAGAGCGCTCTGACGTTCGACAGCAGCAAGATGTAAATAGTCGTCGAATGGCAGAGGAATCTCGGACTAGGTCAGATGAAACATTGATGCCCTGCAAAACTGGGAAAGATTACCTGGCAGATGTCATTTAATCCTGACAAGTGTGAGGTACTACGCATCACCAACAAGCGTAATAAGATCTTGGCAAATTATTATATCCACGGCCAACAACTTCAAATCGTCGACAACGCCAAATACCTCGGGCTTACCATCTCCAAAAATCTCTCGTGGAACAATCACGTAAACAACATCACGAAGAAGGTAAATTCCACCCTAGCCGTCCTTCGATGCTACATCCGAAACTGCCCACAGAGAGCTAAGTTACAGGGGCTGTGTCAATGAAACTACATGTATCCTAAGATTTGTCCTAAGACATATCTTAGCACATAATTTAGGATAATCTTAGGACATATCTAAGACTGTAAAACAAAGCTATCTTAGGACTATCTTAACTAGAATGGTCTTATGCTTGTCCTAACATAATAAACAAAGCAATAAATACATGTAGATGAAATTTACAGTCAATGTATTTAATATTTGGCGATATCTTCTAAACAAAAAATACATGTACATAAAATTAATTTAAATAAATAAAATTTATATTGAAAATAAAATATGACTTTAAAAAATAATTATTATAAAAGTAGAATGATAACTTTTTGTATTTCTAATATTTCATTTAAACAATTAAAAACTTTTCAACAATGTACAAGTAAGTGAAATCTATTCAATTTAAAGTGTCACCGTGTCACACAGTCGTTCATGTATAGGGTTAAAGGACAATCTCGTGCATTTTATATTATAGATAAAGCCGACGTACATGTACATTTGTACATTCATTTGATTACAAATCGTTTTTTGCCAGCGGTACTGTATATCCAGGGGTCCAAATTAGCGGTCGCCCATGGCAACCAAAATGTCACCTGGGCGACTTGAAAATGTAGAAAGATAGTCCAGCTGGCTATTAAAAATTCCAGTAGCCCTGTATCCCTAAACTATCATTTGTCCATTTGTATCGTGATCGTTTTTCTGTTACCTGTTCAACTGAAATGTTTAAGAGCACTCTAAATTTCGGTAAATTTCCAAAGTTCAAAACATACCAGTGCGGTCGGAAGGATTCGAGAAAAGGTGATTTTTTTTTTATATTTTGTAATTAATTAATTGTTGTTATTTAGATTATAGCATGTCGTTAATATATTAAAATGTACCAAAACACAGAATTAAATCAAGACAATTTCGGAATTGTTTTTTTATCTTTAATCTTTTATCAACATCCATGTTAAGTCTATCGAAAATTAAAGTTATAACTTATTATAGACTGTCAGTCATTGGCATTTTGTACTGACATACTCCCAAAGTACACTAATTTCCTCAAAGAACTGGAAAGAGCAACAAGAGAATACTGCTATGCTGTTCACGCGAGAAGATTAACCCCTGATTATTTTAGTAGTCCCCTACCGGCAAAGCCGAAGGGGACTATAGTTTTAGGTTCCGTCTGTCCGTCCGTCACATTAAAAATTTTAAATTTTCCATACTTTTTTTGACGTCCTTTGATATTTGGCATGTGGCTATATCTAGATGAGTTACAGTTTAATTTCGAATTTTGTTCCGGTTAAATGATTTTCAGCTGAGTTATGGCCCTTGAATTTGTATTTTTTGTTCAAATTTTAAGTTGTCCGGACTTTTTTTGACGTCCTTTGATATTTGGTATGTGGCTATATCTTGATGAGTTACAGTTTAAGTTCGAATTTCGTTCCGGTCGAATGATTTTTGGCTGAGTTATGGCCCTTCATCTTGTATTTTTTGTTCAAATTTTAAGTTGTCTGGACTTTTTTTTTACGTCCTTTGAGATATTGACTTGATATTTGGTATGTGGCTATATCTAGATGAGTTACAGTTTAAGTTTGAATTTCGTTCTGGTCGAATGATTTTTGGCTGAGTTATGGCCCTTGAACTTGTATTTTTTGTTCAAATTTTAGTTGTCCGAATTTTTTTTTTGGACTTTCTATGAGATATTGATTTGATATTTGGTATATAGCTATATCTAGATGAGTTACAGTTTAAATTCGAATTTCGTTCTGGTCAAATGATTTTTGGCTGAGTTATGGCCCTTGAACTTACCTTTTTTTTTCTCTATTTTATGTTGTCCGGATTTTTTTTACATCCTTCGAGATATTGACTTAATTTAAAATCTAGTCACTGCAAGGTGATATTTCTAATATTTTAGGTTCTCTGAATTTTGCGGCTGGTAGGGGACAATGTATTGCTATGTGCAATACTCTCAGAATTCTTGTTATTTTAGATTTTAGACGTTATCTAATTTTAAGTATAGTAGCCTAACTGACATTATACATGTAAATAGAAGGCTTTTAATATAGAGTAACTTTTAAAAAATGTATTGGTGTACAAAATGTATATATCTAGTGGTAGAGGAATTATTTAGTGCACGGATTTATTCTTGGTAGAGGATCAACATTTTAGAATTTTAAAATAGCCTTCAAATTTACTTTTACCGGATATCCGGGTGCTCCAACGCTGGAGGGATCTCTACGTAAAGAGAAGAAGTTAGCAGTTAGTGATGTGGAATTATTTATCGGGGGTCAAAAATCAAGAAAAATGTACCAAATGTTTATATATTGGGGAAAATCCACTTTTTCAACTAGTTTTATTTCTTTCAAAAATGTGTGTAAAATGCTTAAATGGCTTAAAAAGTACAAAATTGTCTTGGGGGCCCTCGTCATTTTCACCTGGGCTACTGTTTTTTAATCTGGGCTAGCAGTCTAAAAATTTCAGTAGTCCAGCTGGCTATTATGCACAAAATGTTAATCTGGGACCCTGATATCGTCATTATGAGTAGGAAACGAAGTCCGAATTTTACTGAGTCTGAACTACAAACGCTTTTGGATGAAGTTGAACGCCACAAAAGTATTTTATTCAGCAAACTAACGATATCCTAACTTAGGACTATCCTAGGATAGTCTTAGGACACCTTTTTAGCTCACCTGACCCAAAGGGTCATGTGAGCTTTTGTCATCACTTTGCGTCCGTCGTCGTCCGCGTCTGTAAACTTTTCATACTTTCTTCTTCATCTTTGAAACCACTGAACTGATTTGGACCAAATTTGGCAGAAATGTTCATTGGGAGGTCCTCTACTAAATTTATTATTTTGGTGCAGATCGGAAATCCAACATGGCCACCAGGGCCAATAATGTGTTCTGATTGGTTGAAACTTTGAAAATCTTCTTGTCAGAAACTACTTAGCCGATGGAATTGTAACATTACAGAAATGATGACTGGATGGTCCTCTACTAAATTTGTTATTTTTGTGCCGATCGTATATCCAAGATGGCCACCATGACAAGACTTAGTTTAACATTGGACCCTATGGGAATTTGACATTTTCATCTTTTTTTCTGAAACCACGAAACAGATTTGAACCAAACTTGGCAGAAATGTTCATTAGATGGTCATATACAAGATTTTTGTTTTTGGCGCTGATCGGAAATCCAACATGGGTGCCAGGGCCCATAATGTGTTCTGATTGGTCGAAATTTTAAAAATCTTCTTGTTAGAAACCACTAAGCCAATTGAATTGTGACTTTACAGGAATGATCATTGGGTGATCCTGTACTAAACTTGTGAATCGTTTGCTGATTGGAAATTCAAGATGGCCACCATGACTCGACTTAGTTTTAACATAGGACCTATGGAAAAAATGTTTAAAAGTCTTCTCCTCTGAAACCAGCAAGTCAATATAGAGCAAACATGGTATGAATAGTCCTTAGGTGGTCAACTTTCAAAATTATGTCCTGTGAGCCCGACCTCCATCCAAGATTGCCGCAGTCAGCGGACATAGTTTTAACATAGGACCCTATGGGAAAATTATTTAAAAGTCTTCCCTCTGAAACCAGTCAGCCAATTTAAAGCAAATATGGCATGGATGGTCCTTGGGTAGTATACTTTTAAAATTGTGTCCAGTGACTACTACCTCCATCCAAGATGGCTGCCATGAGCAGACATAGTTTTAACATAGAACCCTATGGGATTTGAATAGTAACTTAGATGTATTTGGCATGCAGACATTCTTAAGAGGACTTAGTATATGTCAGGTGAGCGATACAGGCTCATGTGAGCCTCTAGTTGGTTGTCCTAACTTTAGGACAATATTTAGGAGATATCTTAACTTGAGACACTTTAATTGACCCGACTTAGGACTAAGATGTATCCTAAGACAATCCTAGGATATGTCTTAGTCCTAAGACAGCTTTGTTAACACAGCCCCAGGCCTACAACACATTCACACGACCATCACTTGAATATGCCTCTACTATGTGGGATCCACATACTCAGGCCAACATCAATAAAGTAGAGAGCATCCAACGCAGAGCTGCCAGATTTGTCACCAACAACTACGACCCTAGAGCCAGTGTTACAACACTGCTACAAGACCTCAACTGGCCCATCCTACAACACAGACACCAACTATCCAAACTCATCATGATGTACTGCATTACCTACCATCTCATCGAAATACCATCTATTACCTATCTCATTCCATCCATATCAGGTACCAGAGGACACAACATCCGATATCTACAACATTCAACCAGAGTGCTAGCATATCAATACTCCTTCTTCCCTAGCACCATCAGACTCTGGAACAACCTACCACAGACCCTAGTCAGCTCAGGCTCCATTGACATCTTCTGTCATAGCCTGACAAACACCAGCTAGCACCATCAGACTCTAGAACAACCTACCACAGACCCTAGTCAGCTCAGGCTCCACTGACATCTTCCGTCATAGCCTGACAAACACCAGCTAGCACCATCAGACTCTGGAACAACCTACCACAGACCCTAGTCAGCTCAGGCTCCACTGACATCTTCCGTCATAGCCTGACAAACACCAGCTAGCACCATCAGACTCTAGAACAACCTACCACAGACCCTAGTCAGCTCAGGCTCCATTGACATCTTCTGTCATAGCCTGACAAACACCAGCTAGCACCATCAGACTCTGGAACAACCTACCACAGACCCTAGTCAGCTCAGGCTCCACTGACATCTTCCGTCATAGCCTGACAAACACCAGCCTTCCATAATTTCCACTTCTTTGTTTTTAATTGTACATTTCTGGAAAGTTTTTTTTTTTAATTGTAAATAGAAAGTTGCTGACCTGACCACATGTATATAGTTTTTCAATGCGACAATACTCTGGAAAGAGGGATGCATTTATTGAAAGAAGAAGAAGAAGATTTAGGGGCTGCCGTCTATTTAGTACATCAAATCCAATCAAATCAAATAAGCTTTATTTACAGTCGGCAAGACATACAAAATGTATAAACAATACAACATATGCTCTTGAGAGCTTTTAAACCGACTAACATACAATCATACAATGCAATACACAATATAAACATACATGACATACATTTTGTAAATTAAATAATAATAATAATAATCTTTATTGCAAATAAAACCCTTGCAGGTAAAGCAATACAATACAACATTACAAAACATATATACATGAACAACATAAAGAAATGTCATATATTCATAATTAAAGTTGTACATTGACCAATGTGAACCTCATTTTCGCAATTCTAACGATTGCTTTATATAGTCAACAACACTGGGCAAAACATTTTGATCAGGAATTAATATAATTTTTACTTGGGAAAAAGAGTCCAGTTGGTCGAAATTAGCATGATACACAAAATGTACTTTTAAATATTATTTATTAAAATATTTCTAAGATTATTATTTATTTGGCATTGTAGAAAAAAATGAATCTCATCATCTAATACTTTACAAGTTTTACAGAGTCTTTGATGTCTGGGAATTTTCTTGTATCTACCTAGTTCAATTTCTAATGGGTGATCATTCGTTCTAAATTTAGTTAAAAGCTGTTGATTGTTAAAATTTTTTGTAAGTTTTAATGTCTGTTTTTAATTTACTATACAGAAACAGTTTTGAATTATCATCTAAGTTTGATATTTTTTCAAGTATTTTTCTTTTATAGTTTTTTTTAAAGGTAAATTAAAGTACACAACTTGTCACAAGACATAAAAAACAACACATAGCACTACAGGCATGCAGATACAATGTAGTATTAAAGTAACACATAGCACTACAGGCATGTAGATACAATGTAGTATTAAAGTAACACATAGCACTACAGGCATGTAGATACAATGTAGTATTAAAGTAACACATAGCACTACAGGCATGTAGATACAATGTAGTATTAAAGTAACACATAGCACTACAGGCATGTAGATACAATGTAGTATTAAAGTAACACATAGCACTACAGGCATGCAGATACAATGTAGTATTAAAACAACACATAGCACTACAGGCATGCAGATACAATGTAGTATTAAAGCAAAAGTATAGTTATAAACACATGAATAAAAAGCAAACTAGTCACAGCACAGACATGTATATACTATAACTTATAAGCACACAAAAACATGAATTTCAGCCAGGCTGCTCCAGGGTTATGTTTTACACATAACACATTTACAATCTTTACCAGTATCATTTGATGTTATTTGCTTAAATTGATTAAAATTGTTACAAGTTCTAAAATGTTCTGGTAGGGAATTCCAAAGAACTGGAGTGGCATAGCTGAATGAGTTCTTACCATAACTTGTGGTGCATTATACAAGAAACAGACAGAGTCTCAACTCGTACATCTGGCTTGGTGGTGACTAATCTAGGTGGAATAAACATGGAAAATGGCTTAATAAGAACAAAAACAAGAAAAAATTCACCATACAATCTAAGCAACTTCTTCATATTAGTCATTATCATGCATTAGAACAAATGGTTATCAAACCCACCTACATTACAGAGTCCTCGCAATCAACACTGGATTAATTTATTAGAACAAATGGTTATCAAACCCACCTACATTACAGAGTCCTCACAATCAACACTGGATTAATTTTTTACAAACAATAGCACACTCCTAAACAACGTTGATGTGATCCCAGGTATTTCTGATCATGAGGTTGTGCATGGTGTATGGAGAGTCCAGTCTTAGATCAGACAAAATAAATAATTCCCCCCCATAGGAACATATTCTTATATAGCACACAGAAACATCACCAAAGTCACTATGTTGTACAAAATGCTAACTGCCCCTGCTAAGGTCCATATTTAACCAAATGAAATAGTCATTGATATGGTCCACAGACCACTACACTGTTGCACTTGAATTTTTAATTTGTTTATTGTCCTTAGGAAAATCAGTAACACTGTGAATTGGTAAATATATAAGCCCTCTCTAAATCATTTGGGATAACATGGAACTTAGGCAATTTCACATGGTTTGTGAATGAGTGAAAATTCTACAGTTATATTGCATATATACACATTATATTTACATAGAAATGCATTACAGTGTTACATACAGTACAGTCAGAGACATAGCATGATAAATCACTGTGATAGACGTATCACTCTTCTTAGTGATACTGATACAGTACAGTCAGAGGCATAGCATGATAAATCACTGTGATAGATGTATCACTCTTCTTAGTGATACTGATACAGTACAGTCAGAGACATACCATGATAAATCACTGTGATAGATGTATCACTCTTCTTAGTGATACTGATACAGTACAGTCAGAGACATAGCATGATAAATCACTGTGATAGATATATCACTCTTCTTAGTGATACTGATACAGTACAGTCAGAGACATAGCATGATAAATCACTGTGATGGACGTATCACTCTTCTTGGTGATACTGATACAGTACAGTCAGAGGCATAGCATGATAAATCACTGTGATAGACGTATCACTCTTCTTAGTGATACTGATACAGTACAGTCAGAGACATACCATGATAAATCACTGTGATAGATGTATCACTCTTCTTAGTGATACTGATACAATACAGTCACAGACATAGCATGATAAATCACTGTGATAGATGTATCACTCTTCTTAGTGATACTGATATAATTTTTGCTCTGTTTAATCTATTTACTTTCTTGTGTATTTTGGGTGATAGAAAGTAACACTCTAAATACCAAAAAAAAATTGAAGATATATTAAACAGAACAAAAGATTTTAGTTATATATCACTATCACTAAGATAAGTGATATGTCTATCACGTTGATTTATCATGTTATGTCTCTGACTGTACTGTATCTATGTGCTAATACCCCTGATGATTGTTAACTTTGTATAGTTTTGGCTGTATCAGTATTAATACAGTACAGTCAGACACATGTGATAGACTTATCACTCTTCTTAATGATACTGATATATCTTTTGCTTTGTTTATTCTAATTACTTATTTTCTTGTACATTTAAGGTGATAGAAAGTAAAGCTAAAAACGAAAGAAATCTGAAGATGCATCATATTAAACAGAACAAAATACTCTCCATGCCCCTCCTTTTCTTTTGAAAAGTCTAAACCTGTTTCTGTAAATTAAAGATTATCGATTAAATCCTGCCAAATAAAGTATTAAATTGAACTATACAGTACTAATTTGCCAATGCAAGTCTTAATATCTCAATGCAAGTCTAATCTCCACTATTTTGTATAAATCCCTACATACCAGTATGAATCTAAAAATTAATACTTTATGATGGAAATTAATATTTCGCCAAGGAAATTAGTACTTTGATGTCCCTAGTGACAATGTTCACAGTTTGCTTATTATGTGAGAGATCTATGATCAAATCACATCAGTAATATTATACCTTTTTTTTTTACTTTTTTTTTTTATTAAATTATGCTCTACTGGTACCGTACCCCACAATAAAAGTAACCAGTTGAAAAGACTATGAAGAAGCCATCAAATTATGTTTAAACATTTAAAAATGCCTTTCTTATTTTTGTCCAATGTATGTCATGACCTGATTTTTGACTTTCAGAGGTCAAAGATCCTTTCAACTTGCCTGGATGAGTCCTGAACTCATCATTTTCTGCCGAGACTCATCAGAGTTTTCAAATTTTAGATTTTTACAATATTAGGACTCGTCAACATTTTCAGAAATGTCTTTTGGACTGATCAACGTAAATTTTTACAAGTACAACTGTATCCCTGAGAGGTTGGCAAGTATGTCTATTGGTAGTGTAAGTTTTCTCTGTGGTACAATTTATCTATAATTCTCTTTTTTCTTTTAGGTTACTCACCATGGACTAAAATATGGGTGTGACAAAACAGTACCTGAGATACACATCTGGTCCATTATTTGGTGTAGTAGGCAGCCCTAAAGCTAATATTGTATTCTTAGATGTAAGAGGTGTTAAAGGCAAATATTGTGCTGTTGGTGCTTGTGAAGATGTTATTGTTTGGGATTTACGCACAGGAGAAAAGGTACATGTTAATCTCATAAATATTATTATATATAGTCAAACCTGTATTAAGAGGTCACATTTGGGACCAAGAAAAAGTGGCCTTATAAGACAGGTTACCTCTTAAAAGAGGTTCAATTCTTTTAAAATTGTCTATGACAGGACAAGAAAAGGATGATCTTTTAATACAGATGACAGCTTAATAGATGTGACTGCATGGGCAGATTTGACTGTATTATGAAATGTAAACAACCAATTAGAAGAACAGTGCAAAAAATCACAATCCAGATATACAAAACAACACAAAGGAAGCTTAGAATTATATAGAAATAAAGTGACTACCGGTAAATATTGGACAGGAGGAAAGATGTATATATATTTGATATTATAATAAAAAATTGAAATTAGAAAAGAAGGTAAAATATTTATTAGAGGAATAAGTACAACAAAAACATCACAATCCAAATACAAATCAAGACCAGAGAAAGTTTATTAACTAAATATCTGACATTTTTATCAATAATTATCAAAATGCAATTAACACTTCATACATACATATGTACATGTGCAGAATATAATTCAAAATGATTAGATCCAAATTCTTCATGAGAAGTGTGTTGTGTTATTATTTTTCTTCATGTTTTACATTTCCATATAAATTTATACAGATAGTGAATAAGGGTAATAACAAAATTACCGAACACAAGAGTGTCGGTCAAAGTTTATTGCAGTTTCGATTTCTAAAACTATTTACTCCCATTTTATTTCAGTTTAGTTTATTAAAGGGAGATAAGCATGAAGTAACAGCCTTGGCCAAGTCACCTGACAAAACACATATAGCTGTAGGCTACAATGATGGTATGATTAAAGTGTTTGATGTTGCCAGTGGTGACGTCACGGTCAATTTTAGTGGACACAAATCAACTGTCACAGCACTGAATTATGACCACCAAGGAATGAGACTTGTATCAGGTGCAAAGGTACATGTATAAAAAAACGTTTTGTTATTGTGTATTTTGGCATATCTTAGAATAGATGTCACAATTTTTTGCCAGCAATATTTTGAAACCTTTCAATGGTGTATTCCATTTTCAGCCAAGTTCCGAAGAAATTGTCCTCGGCTTATAGTTTGGTGAATTCGGAGCGAATTTTTATATGTAATCCCCGCTTTTTTAAATATTACTGTGCTTTGATCTAATACCATGTACAAATTGTAATAACTCATATTTGCGTAGTCTTCGACAAAAGAAAGATGTATTTGCCAATTTGCTTAGATGTCCAAATATATATAGCTAGGAAATGAAAATATAGCACAAACATATATTGAAAGACAAAAACAGAAGCAGTAAATTATTTCTCAGACCTCAAATCAAATTGCAAAATGATGATTTTTTAGGCATATAATTCATGTTTTATTTTGGTAGGACACAGATGTAATTGTTTGGGATATTGTGAATGAAGCTGGACTTTATCGTCTGAAAGGTCATAAAGGTCAGATAACTCAAGTATCTTTCTTGAAGGAAAAAGATGTTCTGATAACAAGGTAAGCAAACGTATAACATAAAGGTCAAATTTGATTTGAATTGGGTTATTGGTTTTTATCTGAGGTCACCCTCTTAGTAATATTTCACCTATATATTTACTACAGGACTTCATGTGAGGTCACCCTCTTAGTAATATTTCACCTATATATTTACTACAGGACTTCATGTTTAGGTATTAGTGAAAAATACCAGTCAAGAGACGAAAACTTTCCGAGCCGAATGGGGAGGGAAATTTAGTCTCAAGACTGGTATTTTTTGCAAATACCCCTCCCAAACATGATATATCTGTTTAATTACACCGAATATTATTTAGAACACTGGCTAAATAAATAATACCTTTTGTTTGTCGTTTTCAGGACCTAACGTGATGTATCTGTTTAATTCTACCGAATGATGTTACATAAAATGCACAACTGATAACGTTTTACAAATTTTGTTACAAGCGTCTCGGTGAAGGGTAAAAGCGACAAATACGATTGTTACATAAAACGCACAACTGATAGCGTTTTACAAATTTTGTTACAAGCATCTCCGTGAAGGGTAGACGCATGGTAAAAATGGCAAATACGATTTTGCAAATACCATGAAAAAAAGTTAAATCTTTTGCAAATACACCTACATAAAGTAAAAATTCTGCAAATTCACAAAGCAAGGCCTGAATTTGTAAAAAAATATCACGGCTATTAACCAATCAGAATCCAGCATTCTTATATAAGGAATAAGCTCATGATATTAAGATTTGATAGGTATCAGAAATCATAACACTTAATGTGGGTATTGTAACATGATCAGAAATCAGTCATCGTAACCACTCGGCCACCAATTAATGTTTTTTTCATACCCAGGGGTTTATTTATAATTTTCAATTGAACAAGTCTTGATCTATTGTTTGAAAAATACTGAACTTAATGCTGAAAGTAAACAAGAATGTTGCAAATCTTCAGAATATTTAATATACATGTACATTTTATTTATATTATGAAAAAAAGTAACTGTATTGATGATGTAATGGTTAACGTGCCCTCTCGAATGTGTAAGATAATGGTTTTGAGCCCCGGTCTTGTCAAGCCAAAGACTTATAAAATTGGTAATTGTTGTTTCTCTGTTCAGCATGCAGCATGAAGGAGTAAGATTGTTGGTCTAGTACAAGGTGGACATCATCATTACCATTTCATTGGGTGTAACTTGGTCTTGCCATGGTATACTTGACAATTTGCTCATTAAAGAAAGATCACCCACACACTGAAACAAAAGATATGTCATGTCAAAGGTCACATACATGCAAGTATTTTAAGGTTGCAATTTAAATATAGGTCAAGTTAAGGAACCCCCTTTCAGTGAACTATTATTATTTTTATGACATGTATGCATCATTCGCATGGTGTAAAAATAATAATTTAGTCTGCTATTTACTTTCATTTCGACATGTACATTTAAAAGTTAAAGATAACTTGCTATTAATAGGAATTAGGAAAATTCCTTTCCTAAATATAGTTACAGTATTAGAAGTATTGAATATATCAAGATGAAAATATATAAAAATATATTGTGGGCAGCACATTGTCTTGTATAATTGGTTTATTCACATTTCTTATTTCTATTTTAGTTCAAAAGATACATTTGTGAAGTTTTGGGATTTGGAAACGCAACATTGTTTTAAGACATTAGTAGGACACAGAAGTGAGGTAAGGAAGGGATAAAATGAATCCAGCTTACATGACGTAATTAATAGGTAGTTTTACCTAAACTGTATAATGACTGAGAATATGAACGAAATGTGATGTTTTCTTTTCATGATTGATTTATTATTGTTAATGGTCAAGTGATACTTGCAGGGTTCGTACAGGTGCTTGAAATCCTTGAAAGTACTTGAAAACGAAAGTAGCAAAATCAAGGACTTGAAAGTACTTGAATTCCAATAAAGGTGCTTGAAAACCCTTGAAAACTACTTTTTCATTTGAACAATCTTATTTCCGCGAAATAAGTGCATGTTAGCAGTCATTTTCGATCTCCAAGACGTTGAATCGATGTCAACAACCTCAGTCACCCGTGGAAATATAAATAGACCTTCCCATATCACTACGTGCTATTTCTATAAAACGGTGTTTTCCGGAATTTTACCGCTCAAATCAAAAATACGCATTAATGTAATCCCATCACCTGGCTTCAAGCTTGTCGTTTTAATTGGTTTCCGTTATGATTCATGGGTTTTCCTGAACATATTTCTTAATGGGCATAACATCAAATGTGTCCACTTGTCTTATGTTCTAAATTAAAAATTATGAAAATAAAAAATCATAACATCGCGTGATCAGCCGTCGGTCGCCAGTGACCTTGACCATTGCCAGTTCAAGATGCCGGGAAAATGTAAATTCCTGAACAAAAGAAAAAAAGACAAACACAAAAGTATCTTCATCAGACTTGCCTACCCCTTTTTGTTAAAAAAATAGTAAGGTGCTTGAAAAAAAATAGTAAGTTGAGATAAAAAATAGTAAGGCTCTTTTTTTTGGTCACAAATGCAATTTTAAGCACAGAAACTACACATGTTGCGAATGGCACATGATATAACCACATAATGTTAACATTTTAAATCGATTTTGGGTTTATTATCAAAATTTTGACAGACAAAGTTCGTTTTGACATCGTTTTTTTAATCACCGGAAATGCCGATACGATCTATAATATACGGAACCGCAATGAAATGATGGACCGGAACCGAACACTTTGCGGAAATACCGCAAATTTGCCGAATCGTTTAAGGAAATTGACAACCATCGTAAGGGCGCAAGATAGCCCAAAAATTCGTGAGCCTTATGCCAAAATCGTAAGGGTAGGCAAGTCTGCTTCACCCACAAAACCACTGACATTGGACATCCATCATTTTCCTGACTGGGTACAGGCATTTTCACTTGAAGAAAGGTAAGGTTAAACAAGGTTTTATATATGAAAATGCTCAGAAAAAGGTGCTTGAAAACTGTAATTTTTGTCCTGGAAAGTCCTTGAAAAGTCCTTGATTTTGCTCAACAAAAAAGTGTATGAACCCTGTACTTGATTGTAAACTTTTTATTAATTTTCAGGTTTATGACTTTGTTGTTCTACGTAAAGGACATCATCTGATGTTTTTATTAATTTTCAGGTTTATGACTTTGTTGTTCTACATAAAGGACATCATCTGATGTTTTTATTAATTTTCAGGTTTATGACTTTGTTGTTCTACGTAAAAGACATCATCTGATCTTTGTTGTTCTACATAAAGGACATCTTCTGATCTTTGTTGTTCTACGTAAAGGACATCGTCTGATCTTTTTATTAATTTTCAGGTTGATGACTTTGTTGTTCTACATCGTCTGATGTTTTTATTAATTTTCAGGTTGATGACTTTGTTGTTCTACGTAAAGGACATCGTCTGATCTTTTTATTAATTTTCAGGTTGATGACTTTGTTGTTCTACGTAAAGGACATCGTCTGATCTTTTTATTAATTTTCAGGTTTATGACTTTGTTGTTCTACGTAAAGGACATCATCTGATCTTTGTTGTTCTACGTAAAGGACATCGTCTGATCTTTTTATTAATTTTTAGGTTTATGACTTTGTTGTTCTACGTAAAGGACATCATCTGATCTTTGTTGTTCTACGTAAAGGACATC
>MJUT01046339.1:47484-62852 GCA_002080005.1 Gigantidas platifrons | reverse complement strand
TCTTGAACGCTCACATCTATATTTGATAATATAGCGTTTGTTCGTGGGGCTACGTTTGGGGGCTCTCTATTAGAATCATTAATAGATGTAATAGAGCAAAAATATTGGTTAAGAAGATCGGCCTTTGCCTTGTCTTCATATACTAATTCACGTGATGATCCATTGTACAAAGGGGGTATAGTGTTGTTATTTCCTGTTCCTTTCATCAGTCGTTTGACTGACGTCCAATAAGATTTTGAGTTTTTGCTCTGAAGAGAATTTACTAGTTCGTTTGCACTGAGGAAGAATTGTTCGCGGGCATACTTAATCATATTATTGACTTTATTTCGTTGCGATTTATATTTTTGGAAAGATTGATTAGATTGAATTTTCCTAGATAATTTGTGTAATCGATTCCTAGTACGTATTTCTTTTCTAATTTCAGAATTAAACCAAGGTTTATCATTTAATCTTATTCTTACTAATTTTGAGGGTATTCCTCTCCCAACCATCTCAAGATACTTGTGCGTAAACCTATTAGACATGTCATCTACATCCGTGCATTCATGCAGGAATTGTTCCCATTGGAATTCCAATATTTCATTATTTAGTTTATTAAAGTCTGCTTTTTTATATAACCAAACTTTTCTCATATAAGATCTCTTCAGTAAACAAGGTATTTTTATATTTATTAAAGTTACATCATGATCACTTATATCCCTGTTGACACTGATTACTTCAGAGTCTATGACAATATCTAAGTTGGACACTAGGATTGAATCAAGAAGAGCGCCATTCCTTGTGGGTTCTTTAATTAAATTCGTGAGATTAAATTCGGAAATAATTTCTAATAATTTGTTGTTGTTTTCACGTAATAAATCAACATTCAAATGACCATTTATGATTATGTTTGGTGTATAATTCATAGCTTGTTCTATAGAATATTCAAAGTTTTCCCAAAATGCAGCCACAGGCCCAGGTGGTCTGTAAACAGTGCATATTAGAATTTTAAAATTTGGAATAATAACTTCATACCAAATTATCTCTCCTGAGGCAAAGTTTAAATCGTATCTAGGTTTCACACAAATATCCTGCGATTACCTACCTTATAATTATATATTATTACATAAACATTTTGTTGCTTACAATATCTTTAAAGAATTTTCCTTACATATGATATTGAATTTATAGCTTTTAATAACATTCTTTTAATATTCTAATATTTTACTTTCAGATCACCATGTTCAAATCGTCAGATATTAGCTCGACTATAATTATCATTGATTGTTATATAAACGCTTATTGTTCGATCGCATTACTTGAATATGATATCTCAAAATGTTGGCATAGGTTGGAGACTCCCATATGACCATGTTGACTGTTACTTTGTGTGTATATAAGATCAAAGTGTATTTAAGGAATATCTATTGTTGTTGTCGTCAGATTCACAATTGACACAGACAAATATCCAAGTACGATACTGCCAATTCTATTGTAATGCAATATTTTGTTATATTTGGTGCTTAACCCCACTTTCAGCAATAGTTCAACTATATCATGGCAATTAGTTTTAGTGGTGGAAGAAGCCGGATTATTCGGAGAGAACCGCCGATCATGGACAAGCAACTGGTAAACTTTATTACTTGCGGCTGCGAGTCGAATGCATCCTTTTTTGCAATTAACAAAGCCGGGCGTGAACCCACGCTGTATTGGTGATAGGCTTGTATGAGTTTTTAGGTAATCCAACTTTCTAACTCATTGAGCCACCCGGGCTATTTACTTATATTGAATATGTTGTAAACAATAGATGGTTGGTGTAGGTTTATGGCGTTTAACGCCACTTTTAACAATTGTTCAATAATATCGTGGTGGTCAGTTTTATTGGTGGAGGCAAACCGGGGTAGCCAGAGAAAATCACTGACATGTCGCAAGTCACTGACAAACTTTATCACTTTATACACCTCGCAAAAAAATCGTGACATCATATGCACATTTTCAGCATAGTGCGTAAACGCTTTTTTTTGTCACAACATCCATGAGATGTACGCTTCAATTTCAGATAAAATTGAGCAAGAGTGTATATTAAAGGTATACCATGTCTTTTTTGTATCATATTGTAGTAATTAGCATGTTAGATTTTAAGAATTCAACATGGCGGCTCATTCACACTAGAATCATTAATTACAACATGTTTGTTGATTTGACGGCATACATTAGCCAATGAAAGAACGTGTTTTATAGTATTTTATTTTTTTTGTATAAATGTTGGACAATTATCTTTAACTTTTCTCATTTTATTTCAGAAACTTTACAATGCTGCAGGAGATGTAGATTTAGTACATGATTGTCTCCAGAAAGGTGCTGATGTCAACTATACAGATGCCTTTGTAAGTATTATATAGTATAGAGCACATATTATGAGGTGATTAAAGTAAGTATAACTACATAAAAATAAACAGAACATCAAGTGTATGTAAATACATAGTACATTGGTTAAGGTCAAAAACACCTCACAATGAGCCAGGTATGACACTACCACATTGTCTTAGCAAAGTAGCTTAATTAAGAGTGAAAACATAAACAGCGTTACGGTGTAAGGACAACCCCAAATAGATGACAGTTTGGAAATGATAGAAAATGTACAGTTCAGAGAAAAATAATATATTAGTCAAAACTTCAAAGGGGGATTGAATAAAGAGCACAAAGTTAATAATTTGAAAAACAAAGACATTTCCATTGTGTGTGGTCCCTTTACATAGAAATATATTGTAACAATAACAAAATAGTAGTAGATACACTAATACACTGCATACTTACCTTTATTGTAAAAAGCGACAATTTCCAAAATATGATTTTTTTTTCATTTCTTATCATAATTTGCTGTTTTATTTCGAAAAGGGTCTAAATGGGGATCCTATTTCTGAAATTGTTCATACAAAAAGCATATATGAAAGGTATACAGATTTTCTTTCCTTACAAGTTTCATGTGTTTTTTATAACTCATCTTTTGCCATAATTTAGGGCCTTTTGGTGTACATGTCGGCACATCATCTGTCTGTGTTAGTAACACTCTTTTCTTTGAAACAAAATTTCATAGGAAATTTTCAGTTTATGGTCTGGTGTCCCCTACGAAATTTATGTTTCTTTTTTTAATCAGCAATGCACAACAGAAACATGAGGCCTTAAGGTTAATAAAGGGGTGTTTACTGTTTTTGTGTATGTAGCATTTATTATTTAACTGATGGTAGTGATTTTTTTCTTTCTGTTCACTTTATACAATTCCCTTTATGCAGTATCCAACAGAGTTTATAAGGCTCCTATTCTTTCTAAGACATAATCAGAATTGAACCAATACCCAAAAATATCATGTCTTGATAATGTTATTTTTTTTCCTTTAAGCTCATTAAGCAATTTTCTAGTTGCGGTTTATCAAACAGAGTTGCACTAACACTGATAGCTTCCGATATAAGCATGGCCAAAGAGAGCCACAGGGATAATTAAACACTCCAATTTGTTTGCACTTTTTTCAATGAATTCCTTTCTAAAACTTCTTGTTTGAACAAATGTGTTTTCCCTTTTTCCGTTTTAAATATATAAATGTGTGAAAATGGGGCCAAATGTTTATTTTAAGTTTAATTTTTAAAGGACTTTTTCTTCAAGCTCCTTGTCAAAATCTCCTACCTGTATTTTTTAATCAGATTTGACTTAACTTTCATGGTTTCCAAGTTAAAGGGGGTAAAATCAAAGTTGGTTGTGATTTGTATATCACAACATTTACACTATATTCTGAGGTTTCAAGTAATAATAGCATATTTGATCTTACACTTTTAAAACGGTTAAACTAATAAGACTTTGATGGCGGTTTCTAAGTTTGTAGAACTAAATAATGACAAAGTGTTACTATAGGGATTTGAGGATGTTGTTTTAGCATGTCCCAAGTATTTGCCAGAAATTGTTTTCTTCCGGTGAAGCAAAGAACTGAAGGTAATGGATTGTTTACACGTGGCATTCTCAGATTTCAGGATAGACTACATTAAAAATATTTGCAGGTTTGTAATAATTATGAGCAGGTCTAGCTAGGTGCAATTTGAGAAGCGAGCGATATATAGGCTAGTCATAGCGTCACATGACTTTTGAGCAGAAATAAGGTTATTTTTATGGGTTGGGATGTTTATATCTGCGGAACCGTAGCCCTTATGGTCCTTGGTCGCAAATAGCAGAAAACTGGGCAATGACCATAAAGGCTACGGTTCTGCAGCTAGGGTGTTTAGCGCCACTTTCAACATTATTTTAACTATATTGTGATGGCAAGCTTTATTGGTGCAGGAAACAGGATTACCTGGAAAAAACCACTGACCCGTGCCACGAGTCACTGTCAGTGACACTGACAAACTTTATCACATAATGTGGTATCACGTACACCCGCCATGAGTTGGATTTAAACTCACAACGCTAGTGGTGATAGTCACTGATTTCACAGGTGGTTGTAAATCCAGCTACCATATGATCACGACCATGACAGTAGTCCGAGATTCCTCTGCCGTTCGACGACCATTTAGAACTTGCTGTTGTCGTTGAACGTCAGAGCGCTTGCCATAAGCAAAACAGCGGATTTTTTTCCACATCTCATTTGTAGCACATTTCCACGTTTTGTGGCTATCAGATTTTATTTTCTGTCCAAAACCCTAATATATATCGCTTCACCAATCATTTTTCTATTCATTCATAACCATCTTACCCTCAGAAATTGGTGTTACACTCCATTACAGCACGATTTCCCCCAGACCATATGATTTCGTCATTTTGAACACTGACATTTTGAAATATTTGTCACGTGACTTCGAGAGAACTACTATTACCGCAATGTATCATGGGAGATGATTTGCATATATGATCTGACCTTGTCCAAAATAGGGGGAAACGTAAGACATGCTCTTTCCGAAGCCCACGGATAACACTGCCAAATGAATCTTTTCTATCCAACATATTTGTATTATTTCCTTCTGCTCTGATTTGAGCTGTAGATGGAACTGTTTGTCCTGCAGAATACGCTTTATATCGTCTTGTATGTTTGTTTACGTATGCAAATTTGGCGCACTGCATTTAGTATCTCCCATCATGCAATGCATTGCTGTCATCTTTCAGTTAGTATTGCGAGATCACGTTAAAAAAATGGCAGTGAAATGACCAAATCATCGGGTGTAAGGAAAAAACGTGCTGTAATCGAGTGTAACACCACTCTCTGAAGGTAAGATGGTAATGAATGAATAGAAAAATGATTGGTGAAGCGATATATATTAGGGTTTTGGATAGAAAATAAAATCTGATGGCCACAAAACGTGGAAATGCGCCTCTCTCGAGTGGGAGAGGAAAATCCGCTGTTTTGTTTATGGCAAGCGCTCTGACGTTCAACGACAACAGCAAGTTCTAAATGGTCGTCGAACGGCAGAGGAATCTCGGACTACCATGACAGCAACTCAATACGGAAATTACAATGTATATTTAATGCATAGACACCAAAAGACAGTACCGTAACTAGGGGTTTAAAACAGGTGAGGCATGGATATGGTGCTGCTAATCTCATTGAGATTAGGATTCCGAAAAACATTATGTCAATTAAATATTGTTAATTTTATCAATATTTGTTACAAACATTGATTTTGTAATGAATGCATGACAACTGAATTGTTTATAAATAAAGATGTCAGTAAAACAGATGCAACCCTTCATGACAAATGCATTTTTAAATGCAGAAAATAAAATATGAGACATGTCGTGTTGCATCTTGTTTTAATTGTATGATTGCACTCAGAATTAAAAAATGTTAATTTTATCAAAATGTCTGACGAAAAATTATTTTTTATGTAATCGTGACAACTGAATTGTTCATAAAATATTTTTGTAATATAAAGTTGTGTTGTTTGTGAAGATTTGATGACAAAATGTCTGTTATTTACTGAGAAATTGTTTGTGTTTAAATATTGTTTTATTTTTATTGTTTTAGGGCTGGTAATTAAATCCTCAGTAAAACTAAGACAATCAAATATTAAACTCCTCAAGTGATGCGTCATTTTACTCCTGAAACAAAAAATGTTGAGTTTTATGACATTACAAAAAATATGATTTGATGGCAGCCATTAACAGTTTGAACAGGCTGATTTGTTACAAGGAATAGAGAAAGTATCAAGCGTGTCGTGTGGCATCTAGTTTTAATTATCTCATTGAACTGAAACAGAAAATGTTAATTTTATTAGAATTTGTGACGTATTTTCTTGTCTCGGCCATAACATTTTTATCTTTCGAGATAAGTCAATCATACTTGGTATGTGGGTGCATGACCATAAGGTGGTATTTCGCGTACCATAATGACATTCGTAGGACCTTGACCTTTGACCTCAAGGTCAAATAATTGTTTTTTAAATAGTATTTTCTTGTCCGGACCATAACATTTTTGTCTTTTGAGATAGGTCAATGATATTTGGTATGTGGGTGCATGACCATAAGATGGTATGTCACGTACCATAATGACCTTTGTGGGACCTTGACCTTTGGCCTCAAGGTAAAATAATTGTTTTTAGCTCACCTGGCCATAGGCCATGTGAGCTTTTGTCATGGGTAAGCGTCCGTCGTCGTCCGTTAGCTTTTCACATTTAAATCTTCTTCTCTGAAAGCACTGAACAGATTTGAACCAAACTTGCCAGATATGTTCATTGGGTGGTCCTCTACCAGATTTGAGTTTTTGGTGCTGATTTGAATTTCAACATGGCTGCCAGGGTCCATAATGTGTTCTCATTGGCTGAAATTTTAAAAATCTTCTTGTCAGAAACCATCACTGTAAAGCTACAAAAAGGTAGTATTTTATTTTGTTGAGTGATTTTTTTTTTTTACATTTTGAAGAGATATATCATGTTTGGGAGAAGTATTTGCCAACAATTTGTACCTGTAAGGAGACAATAAAATTTTCTTATCTGCTAGGCAAAATTTTTTTTTTGCAAATACCCCTCCCAAGTGTGACATATCTATTTAATTATACAGCTGATATCATTTTTGACAACAATTCCAATCTTTGTAATTTTTATCACCTACTCACCCGAAAGCCAGAATTGGATTTTCATATGTCCAAATCCAGTTTTACTTGTCCAGGGCTTCGGGAAAGTGGGTTAGTGAGAAGACTGTAATTATTCAGTAAACTATATTTATATTTAGGGAAAAACAGCAAAGAAAGCAAAAGTAGAATTAAAAGAAAACGAATCATCAGGCGATGAAGTTGAAGTAGAGGAAGAAGAAGAGGAGGAGGAGGATTCACCTGAAGATGATAATGATGATGAGGTACAGTTAGCAGGATGGTGCATAAGGGGGGAGGGTTGACACACTCAGTGGGAGGTTCATTATTGGGGATGAGTTAACAGACTGTAAAAGTGGGAGGTTCATTAGGGGAGAAGGTTGACCTTTGACCTCAATGTAAAATAATTGTTTTTTAAATAGTATTTTCCGTTCCATCTATAACATTTTTTTTCTTTCGAGATAGGTCAATGATATTTGGTATGTGGGTGTATGACCATAAGGCAATGTGCCACATACAGTAATGACCTTCGTGGGACCTTGACCTTTGACGTCAAGATCAAATAAATTGTTTTTTAAATAGTATTTTCTTGTCTGGGCCATAACATTTTTGTCTTTCAAGATAGGTCAATGATATTTGATATGTGGGTGCATGACAGTAAGGTGCTGTGTCGCGTACCATAATGACCTTCGTTGGACCTTGACCTTTGACCTCAAGGTAAAATAATTGTTTTTTAAATAGTATTTTCTTGTGTGGGCCATAACATTTTTTCTTTCGAGATAGGTAAATGATATTTGGCATGTGGGTGCATGACAATAAGGCAGTGTGTCACGTACCATAATGACCTTTGTGGGACCTTGACCTTTGAACTGAAGGTCAAATAATTGTTTTTCTAAAAAGGGTTTTCTTGTCCGGGTCATAACATTTTTGTCTTTCGAGATAGGTGAATGATATTTGGTATGTAAGTGCATGACCATAAGACGGTGTGTCGCGTAACGTAATGACCTTCGTGGTACCTTGACCTTTGAAATCAAGGTCAAACAATTGTTTTTTAAGTAGTATTTTCTTGTCCGGGCCATAACATTTTTGTCTTTCGAGATAGGTCAATGATATTTGGTATGTAAGTGCATGACCATAAGACGGTGTGTCGCGTAACGTAATGACCTTCGTGGGACCTTGACCTTTGAAGTCAAGGTCAAACAATTGTTTTTTAAATATAATTTTCTTGTCCGGGCCATAACATTTTTGTCGTTCAAGATAGATCAATGATATTTGGCATGTGGGTGCATGACTATAAGGCGGTGTTGTGCATACCATAATGACCTTCATGGGACCTTGACCTTTGACCTCAAGGTAAAATAATTCAAATAAATCCAACTAAACTGTTCATTGGAAGATAGTTCGTAGGTGCATGGCCATAAGGCGGTGTGTCGAATACCGTAATGACCTTGGTGGGACCTTGACCTTTGACCGCAAGGTCAAATAATTGTTTTTAGCTCACCTGGCCATAGGCTTTTGTCATGGGTAAGTGTCCGTCGTCCGTCTTTTCGTCCATCCGTTAGCTTTTCACATTTAACTCTTTTTCTCTAAAACCGCTGAACAGATTTCAGTCAAGCTTGCCCTAAATATTCATTGGAGGGGTCTTCTACCAGATTTGTGTTTTTGGTGTAGATCGGATATTCAACATGGCCGCCAGGGCCAATAGCGTGTTCTGATTGGTTGAAACCTTGAACATCTTCTTGTCAGAAACTACTAAACCAATTGAATTGTGACTTTGCAGGAATGATCCTTGGGTGGTCATGTACTAAACTTGTGAATCGTTTGCTGATCAGAGATTCAAGATGGCCACCATGACTCGACTTAGTTTTAACATAGGTCCCTATGGAAAAAATGTTTAAAAGTCTTTAACTCTGAAACCAATAAGTCAATTTAAAACAAACATGGCATGAATGGTCCTTAGGTGGTCAACTTTCAAAATTATGAGCAGTGACCTCGACCTCCATCCAAGATGGTTGCCATCAGCGAACATAGTTTTAACATAGGATCCTATGGGAAAAATGCTTAAACAAATTTTCCTCTGAAACTAGTAAGTCAATTTAAGCAAACATGGCATGAATGGTCCTTAGGTGTCAACTTTCAAAATAATGTCATTTGACCCTGACCTCCATCCAAGATGGGTGCCGTCAGCGAACATAGTTTTAACATAGGACCGTATGGGAAAAATTGTTTATTTTTTTTTCCTCTGAAACCAGTAAGCCAATTTAAATCAACCATGGCATGAATGGTCCTTAAATGGTAAACTTTCAAAATTATATCCATTGACCCAGACCTCCATCCAAGATGGCTGCCATCAGCGGACATAGTTTTAACTTAGGACCCCATGGAAAAAAATGTTTTAAAATCTTCTCCTCTGAAACCAGTAAACCAATATAACAAACATGTCATCGTTGGTCCTTAGGTGGTCAACTTAAAAAATTGTGTTCAGTGACTCCAATCTCGGTCCAAAATGGCCGCCATCAGCGGACATAGTTTTAACAAAGGACCCAATGGGAAAATTGTTTAGAAGTCTTCTCCTCTGAAACCAGTCAGCCAATTTAAAGCAAACATGGCATGAATGTTCCTTGGGTAGTATATACTTTCAAAATTGTGTCCGGTGACCACAACCTTCATCGAAGATGGCTGCCAGGAGCAGACATAGTTTTAACATAGAACCCTATGGGATTTTAATAGTAACTTAGATGTATTCGGCATGCAGACATTCTTGAGAGGACTTATTTATATCAGGTGAGCGATACAGGCTCACCTGAGCCTCTAATTTAAATAGTATTTTCTTGTCCGGGCAATAACATTTTTGTCCTTTGATATAGGTCAATGATATTTGGTATGTCGCTGAATGACCATAAGGCGGTGTGTCATGTACCATAATGATCTTCGTGGGACCTTGACCTTTGACCTCAAGGTAAAATAATTGTTTTTTAAATAGTATTTTCTTGTCCGGGCGATAACATTTTTGTCTTTCGTGATAGGTCAATGATATTTGGTATGTGGGTGCATGACCATAAGGCGGTGTTTTGCGTCCCGTAATGACCTTCATGGGAACTTTATGTTTGACCTCAAGGTCAAATAATTGTTTTTTAAATAGCATTTTCTTGTCTGGGCGATAACATTTTTGTCTTTCTGGATAGGTCAATGATATTTGGTATGTGAGTGCATGACCATAAGGCGGTATGTCGCATATGGTAATGATCTTCTTGGGACCTTGACCTTTGACCTCAAGGTAAAATCATTCAAATAATTCCAACAAAACTGTTCATTGGAAGATAGTTCGTAGGTGCACGGCCATAAGGCGGTGTGTCGCGTACCGTAATGACCTTCGTGGGACCTTGACCTTTGACCTCAAGGTCAAATAATTGTTTTTTAAATAGTATTTTCTTGTTCGGCCATAACATTTTTGTCTTTCGAGATAAGTCAATGATATTTGGTATGTGGGTGTATGACCATAAGGTGGTGTGTCGTGTACCATATTCATCTTCGTGGGACTTTGTCCTTTGACCTCAATGTAAAATAATTGTTTTTTATATAGTATTTTCCTTTCCATCCATAACATTTTTTTTCTTTCGAAATAGGTCAATGATATTTGGTATGTGGGTGTATGACCATAAGGCGGTGTGTCACGTACCGTAATGACCTTCGTGGGACCTTGACCTTTGACGTCAAGGTCAAATAATTGTTTTTTAAATAGTATTTTCTTGTCTGGGCGCTAATATTTTTGTCTTCCCAGATAGGTCAATTATATTTGGTATGTGGGTGGATGACCATAAGGTGGTATGTCGCGTGCCATAATGAACTTCATGGGACATTGACCTTTGACCTCAAGGTCAAATAATTGTTTTTTAAATAGTATTTTCTTGTTTCGGCCATAACATTTTTTTCTTTCGAATTAGGTCAATGATATTTCATATGTGGGTGTATGACCATAAGGTGGTGTGTCGCGTAACGTAATGACCTTCATGGGACCTTGACCTTTGACATCAGGGTCAAATAATTGTTTTTTAAATAGTATTTTCTTGTCTGGGCCATAGCATTTTTGTCTTTCGAGATAGGTGAATTATATTTGGTATGTGGTGTATGGCCATCAGGCGGTGTGTCGCATGTGATAATGACCTTCGTGGGACCTTGACCTTTGACCTCAAGGTCAAATAATTGTTTTTTAAATAGTATTTTCTGATCCGGGCAATAACATTTTTGTCTTTTGTGATAGATCAATGATATTTGGTATGTGGGTGTATGACCATAAGGCGTTGTGTCACTTACTGTAATGACCTTCGTGGGACCTTGACCTTTGACCTTAAATTCAAATAATTCAAATGAATCAAACAAAACTGTTCATTGGAAGATAGTTCGTAGGTGCATGACCATAAGGCAGTGTGTTGCTTACCGTAATGACCTTTGTGGGACCTTGACCTTTGACCTCATGGTAAAATAATTGTTTTTTAAATAGTATTTTCTTGTCCGGGCGATAACATTTTTGTCATTTGAGATAGGTCAATGATATTTGGTATGTGGGTGCATGACCATAAGGTGGTGTGTGGTGTACCGTAATGACCTTTGTGGGACCTTGACCTTTGACCTCAAGGTAAATAATTCAAATAAATCCAACAAAACTGTTCATTGGAAGATAGTTCGAAGGTGCATGACCATAAGGCAGTGTGTCGCGTACCATAATGACCTTCGTGGGACCTTGAACTTTGATGTCAAGGTCAAATAAGTGTTTTTTAAATAGTATTTTTTGTCCGGGCCATAACATTTTTAGCTCACCTGACCCAAAGGGTCATGTGAGCTTTTGTCATCACTTTGCGTCCGTCGGCGTCGTCGTCGTCGTCCGCGTCTGTAAACTTTTCATACTTTCTTCTTCTTCTTTGAAACCACTGAACAGATTTGGACCAAATTTGGCAGAAATGTTCATTGGGAGGTCCTCTACTAAATTTGTTATTTTGGTGCAGATCGGAAATCCAACATGGCCACCAGGGCCAATAATGTGTTCTGATTGGTTGAAACTTTGAAAATCTTCTTGTCAGAAACTACTCAGCCGATGGAATTGTAACATTATAGAAATGATGACTGGATGGTCCTCTACTAAATTTGTTATTTTTGTGCCGATCGCATATCCAAGATGGCCGCCATGACTCGACTTAATTTAACATTGGACCCTATGGGAATTTCACATTTTCATCTTTTTTTCTGAAACCACGCAACAGATTTGAACCAATCTTGGCAGAAATGTTCATTAGATGGTCATATACAAGATTTTTGTTTTTGGCGCAGATCGGAAATCCAACATGGCTGCCAGGGCCCATAATGTGTTCTGATTGGTCGAAATTTTAAAAAACTTCTTGTTAGAAACCACTAAGCCAATTGAATTGTGACTTTACAGGAATGGTCATTAGGTGATCCTGTACTAAACTTGCGAATAGTTTGCTGATCGGAACTTCAAGATGGCCATAGGACCTATGGAAAAAATGTTTAAAAGTCTTCTCCTCTGAAACCAGCAAGTCAATAAAGCAAACATGGCATGAATGGTCCTTAGGTGGTCAACTTTCAAAATTATGTCCTGTGAGCCCGACCTCCATCCAAGATTGCCGCAGTCAGCGGACATAGTTTTAACATAGGACCCTATGGGAAAATTTTTTAAAAGTCTTCCCTCTGAAACCAGTCAGCCAATTTAAAGCAAATATGGCATGGATGGTCCTTGGGTAGTATACTTTTAAAATTGTGTCCGGTGACTACTACCTCCATCCAAGATGGCTGCCATGAGCAGACATAGTTTTAACATAGAACCCTATGGGATTTGAATAGTAACTTAGATGTATTCGGCATGCAGACATTCTTAAGAGGACTTAGTTATGTCAGGTGAGCGATACAGGCTCATGTGAGCCTCTAGTTGTCTTTCGAGATCGGTCAATGATATTTGGTATGTGGGTGCGTGACTATAAGGCGATTTGTCGTTTACCGTAATCACCTTCGTGGGTCCTTGACCTTTGACCTGAAGGTCAAATATTTTTTTGAATAGTATTTTCTTGTCCGTAGCGCCCGTACAAACCGGAAGACACTGCTTTACACAACATGTGTCGCAACCTTCCGCCCAGACAAAAATATAGTCCATATATAGAGTCAATTGTAAGAGGACGAGTAACTTAAATATCAGAAAGAGCATGCATGCAACATTCATATATTATAAATTCCCCTTAAAATCGGGTACTTATATGCACGTTTCCTCATCTATCAGTATTTCTTTGTTGCAACACAGATTTTGCGGATGGATATTTCAATATATAGAAATACTTTGATTTTCGAAAATTGTCATTTGAACAACAAAAAATGCGTGTGGATATTTCAGCAAGTGTACAAAAATTGTACCTTTCTACTTTTGTCCTGTTCCGAAATGTGTGTTTTCTGTTTTTAAATTTAGAATAAATTTTAAAACATAGTCTATTTATATCCTACGCTGCTGGGGTTACAATTCAACTGGTTTGTCAGTGTCGTTAGTTCTCGACAATCGTAGTTTTGTTCTTGGGAACCAGTGCTTTAGACAACATGTGTTCTAATGAAAAGTCTAGAAAATCCCGAAGAGGTTTTGACCTGTTAACCTTGACTCACTGCTGACGTATTTATGTCAACAATACATGCTTTTAAAGTATGTTCCACCTAAAAATAAACATGAAATGAAAGCATCGAACTGGCAAACAAACTTTGACACAAATAATGAAAAACTGCGTTTTTGCGTATATGGAGCTACGTCCCTGACATTACATTGCATGTTTTGTTTTGTGGGAATGAGTTTTGTAAAGAGTTGTAAACGATAATTCAGACGAGGTAGGTTTCCTGTTAATAGCAGACTTACCAAGGTCTTTCACTCTTGGCCATGCTGACAAAATGTTCACTATTATATATATGCAAATGTATATACAAGAAAATGTAACATATTCTGGAACATTGGATAAAAAGCTGTTTTATGTGAATAACATATTGATGTCTCTGGAGTTTGCTCTCAATTTACTATTTCAAAGTTTGACATCTTCTTCTAGAAGTATTTTGCGATTGTGCATAGCATACAAAAAATCTACATGCAAGCAGTTCGATCGTTTAACATCACCTTTGGTGCTTTCATTGTCTTTCGAGATAGGTCAATGATATTTGGTATGTGAGTGCATGACCATAAGGCGATGTCGTATTCCATAATGACCTTTGTGGGACCTTGAGCTTTGACCTCAAGGTCAAATAATTGTTTGTAAATAGTATTTTGTTATCCGGGCCATAACATTTTTGTCTTTCGAGATACGTCAATGATATTTGGTATGTGGGTGCATGGCCATAAGGTGGTGTGTCGCACACTGTAATGACCTTAGTGGGGCCTTGACCTTTGACCTCAAGGTCAAATAATTGTTTGTAAATAGTATTTTGTTATCCGGGCCATAACATTTTTGTCTTTTGAGATACGTCAATGATATTTGGTATGTGGGTGCATGGCCATTAGGCGGTGTCGCTTACCATAATGACCTTCGTGGGACTTTGGCCTCAAGGTAAAATAATTGTTTTTAGCTCACCTGGCCATAGGCCATGTGAGCTTTTGTCATGGGTAAGCGTCCGTCGTCGTCCGTTAGCTTTTCACATTTAAATCTTCTTCTCTGAAAGCACTGAACAGATTTGAACCAAACTTACCAGATATGTTCATTGGGTGGTCCTCTACCAGATTTGAGTTTTTGGTGCTGATTTGAATTTCAACATGGCTGCCAGGGTCCATAATGTGTTCTCATTGGCTGAAATTTTAAAAATCTTCTTGTCAGAAACCATCACTGTAAAGCTACAAAAAGGTAGTATTTTATTTTGTTTAGTGATTTTTTTTTTTTTACATTTTGAAGAGATATATCATGTTTGGGAGAAGTATTTGCCAAAAATTTGTACCTGTCAGGAGACAATAAAATTTTCTAATCTGCTAGGCAACATTTTTTTTTTGCAAATACCCCTCCCAAGTGTGACATATCTATTTAATTATACAGCTGATATCATTTTTGACAACAATTCCAATCTTTGTAATTTTTATCACCTACTTACCCGAAAGCCAGAATTGGATTTTCATATGTCCAAATCCAGTTTTACTTGTCCAGGGCTTCGGGAAAGTGGTTTAGTGAGAAGACTGTAATTATTCAGTAAACTATATTTATATTTAGGGAAAAACAGCAAAGAAAGCAAAAGTAGAATTAAAAGAAAACGAATCATCAGGCGATGAAGTTGAAGTAGAGGAAGAAGAAGAGGAGGAGGAGGAGGA
>MJUT01046339.1:27012-37921 GCA_002080005.1 Gigantidas platifrons | reverse complement strand
GTTGGTTTTCACAAAGTGTACAATGTTTGTGAAACTCCCCACTTTTAAAGTTTTATGTGAAAAACATTATGTAGACTTAGTTAGACACTCATCAATACAATTGTTTCAAACCGCATCGGTGGTGTAATGGTTAGCATGCTCGCCTAGAGTGCAGTAGATCATGGGTTCGATCCCCAATCGGGTCAAACCAAAGTATATAAATTTGGTATCTGTTGGTTCTCCGCTAAGCACACAGCATTAAGGAGAAAGATCAAAGACTGGTTGGCTTGAAATCAGGATAAAGTGTCCGAGTGGGGCGACATATCTACCTGCTGCATACCTGTTTACCACTACGATTTCAGCGTAGTTTCTACCACTTTTGACCCCTAAATTACGCTCTACGCCCTCATAAGTTATTTCTACGCCAACAAGTTGCAAAACTGGGAACAAAAATCGCCAGAAAGTACTCTTGTTTCTTATGGTAGATATCCGAACACAACATTGAATCTTTGTCGTTTGAGCAGTTTAAAATTATTGTATATCCATGCTCCTTACAAACACTTTGATGATCTAGTAACATGTGTCTGAAAATTAATGACGGAATGCCAAACGCAAGCAGGGGACTGAGCTTGAAGAAGTCACTGCCATTGATAAGAGAAAGATGTAAACATGAATATACAGAAATTTGGAATTGTCTCAAACCCTCAACAAAGGGGGATACATTTTTACCGTGTTCTGCTTGTGGCAGACTGACTTTTCGTGTCTGGGTAACGAAGTGATAACCGCCACATTTGAAATTTGTCGATGAATTTGCGAGTAAAGGGAAAAAATCAGATTTATCGTAAATTGAGGTTTGCAAATATATAGAGATTGTATAATCTTATTTAGCAATGAATTATCTTTACATTTAATAATATGTACGATTATTGATCTATTAAGCTGTTTTCAGATATTTTATGTGATAACCCTACTACTGATAAATTTCAAATAGTCATCTCTAAAAACCCAATATTGGTTATTTGGAATTTTTTGGCATCGTAGTGTACAATTAATATTTTTATTTAATGAGAACTGTACATATATTTATATTCTTTCTAAAGTCATTACACTATACATAAATTTGTTCAGAATAATGATTATAAAAGGAATTAATAGATGTGGTGTTTACATCTACAGCAAGGGAGATAATCGAACAGGGCAATCATTTCGATGTCTATCGAGTACATGTTAAACTACCCTATCTAATATATAAACTGGATTTGACTGTAAAATTTAAATTATTGATGCATTAACATAATTTTTATGTTAAAACCGGTTGCATAAACATGTTGCACTGTTGACAAATTTTCAGTAAGTACCATATGCTTTTAGGCTAGCCAATAAATCCTTATACTTAGACAATACACACAGGTATAAACAAACAATCATGTTCAACAAGACGCTGTATGATGTACATTGCAGGAAACGATACCTAATTTTTCAAGCTTTTCTTAGTGAGGGGGTGCTCTCAAACCCCCTAGAGTATTAGACAAAAACTACTCTTAAAAGTAGAAAACTACTCTCAGTCAAGGAAGAAAACTACTCCTATAGGTCAACAGGGGTAAACAGGTCTGCTACTGACTGTTTTTTCAGTGAGCTAGCACTATAAAAATCCAACTAAGCTTGTTGGACTTGTACAAAGCGGTCCTCATTATCATCTCATTGAAAATTAACTTGTTCTCGCCATTATATAGCTGAAAAATTTGTGAGTTGGCGTTAAACAACGATGACTCACTCACTCACTCAATTGTTACAATAATATCTGACTTATTACAGTGATTCAGATGGTGAAATAAGTAGCTGGAAAAAGAAAGACTTGGAAAGAAAAAAGGAAATAGAAAGAAAGTTAAAAGAAGCTGAAGAACGGTTGGTAGAATACATGTAACAAGTTATGCCCAGTGTCTCTGGATTGTCCATTCTTGATTGCCCCTTCGGTTTTCTTTAACGTTTAAATATAGTAGTCACCCTCTTATTAGGATCCCCCCCATCTTCCATGAAAATGGAGAAGTGGTCTCTCTTGAGGGGGACATTTTAATAGTATATTACTATCTCAGTGTATCTGAAATCTGGCCTGATATAAAGAGGGGTGGCCTTATAAGAGGGAGCTACTATACATGTATATATGTTTTTTCCGTCAGATCAAATCTTTGATTTTTGTTTGTATGAATACTGACCTGATTTTCGTCCGCTTTAAAGTGGAATCCCGCTTTTTTTATTCCGGATTTCACCATTGCGATTCCTTTTTTATAGTATATTCAATACTTCCGATTGCCGATTTCTGCTTTTTTGTTGTCCTCGTAAAATCAGGTCTGTGCAAATCTTAGTGATGATAGGACAGGCTTGAGGAATGGAATAATGCTTTTTTATTGAGAGAGAAAAAAATTCAGTAGATGTAGGTGTCCATTATTTGGTGACGATGGTTCCAACACTTGGTCAGTTTTCGTTAATAGGTCATTTTGTCAACTACTTTTTATCTGAAGATCAAAAAGTGGTTGGATCAGAATCATGATAATGTGTCAGAGTTGAGCGACATGTCTTTCCGTGGACTGTTGTTTTAGTGAATAACATGTTGATATAAAAATCGAAATAAATGTGCTGGTCTAGTACAAAGCGGACATCATCATCATTTTATCTAAATGTAAATTATACCCCCACTCGTAGAGAGGGGGCTATATTGCAATCACCTTGTCGGTCTGTCCGTTCACACTTTCGTAACAGATATCTCAGCTTCTACTGGAAGAAATGATTTTATATTTGATATATGGCTTTGGCATGGTGACTTGTACCATGTATCTCCTTTCCAGGTTTACCGTGCGACTTACAAATGAACGAGTGGCAGTATTCTTAGCACGACGTAGCGTGCAACATCTTGTTGTTCTTGTCATGGTATACATGTTGCTAAAAACATTGCTCCCTTGGTGTTAAACTACACGCTCACTTACTTCTTGCATTTCACAGTTGGAATCACATGGATATTATAATACTTTAAGATCATCAAAATTTTACTGTCGAATGTACAATGAAATCTATCCAAGCCGAACCTCCATGGAGCCTACTTATGGTTAGGAAAAAACGTTGGTTTGGTTTTTGCAGGTTAAATTGACATATAGATTCTCCTTCAGTTGCCCATGGGTTACGATATTTCTCCACTCAAGAGATTTAAATTTTAACCACCAGCCGACAGGCGAATATTTAATTTATCTCTCGAGAGTGGAGAAATATTGTAACCCACAGGGGCAGAAGGAGAATTTGTTTCTCTCGTTATTTAACACAAACTTTATTTCAAAATTTGAAATTAATGCGGGGAAAGACACGAGACATTTTATTTAATCCTCTAGAGGATTACAGATTTTTCCACCACTGGTTCAGCGGGGTTAAAGTGCCATAATAATGGGAGAAAAAGATTTCCTACATTGGGAATGTAAAAGTTTGGTGTATACAGGATTCTGTTTTGTTGAGGGACTGGTTCATACAGGATTCACTGTACATTAATTATGGATCAAATCATTGTCCCCCGACGCTTCGTCGAAGGGGACTATAGAAATGGGTATCGTCCGTGTGCTTTTTGGTTTCCAGATGATAACTTGTGAATGAAAAGTCAGATTGAAGCTAGGTTTGGTATGTAGGTGTATCTTATGAATATCTAGGTCAAGTTCGATAATGACAATTTTTCGACTATTTCTACTAGAGTTGTGCCCCTTTTTATACCTCAAAATTGCTAAATATTTGGTTTTCAGATGATAACTTGGGAACAAATAGTCAAATTGAAACTAAGTTTGGTATGTAAGTGTATCTCATGAATATCTAGGTCAAGTGCGATAGCGATCATTTTTCGACAAATCTTACCAGAGTTACTCCCCTTTTTTTACTTCAAAATTGCTAATATTTTGGTTTTCAAATTATAACTTGTGAACAAAAAGTCAGATTGAAACTAGGTTTGGTATGTAATTGTATCTCATGAATATCTAGGTCAAGTTCGATAATGATGATTTTTCGACAAATCTAACCAGAGTTACTCCCCTTTTTTTACTTCAAAATGGTCCTTGGATGGTCCCCTTTCAGAATTATGAGTGATACAGGCTCACCTGACCCTCTAGTTTACAGTAGTTTCTAAATTTAATCTTACGATATAACCTTGGCATCGGGGGACCACTGGCCAACGGCCTTTTATTTCTATTGCATCTAACATTTCCTTGTAGTGCCAAAAAAGATGAAGAGGAAAGGATAAGGAAAATCCATGAGGAACGGTTGAAAGCTGAAGCTGAAAAGGAGGCTTCGGAGAGTGATGATGAAATGTCGTCAAAACGGGACAGAAAACGCAAGAAATTCTTTGATGAAAAGAGTGTAAGTAAAAAAAGTTGTTATTGAAATTATTCCAATATTTTCTCAATCCAGCCTGTATATAATGGTCACTCAAGGGAACCTGAAAAATGTGACCTTTATGAGCAGTTGGTCTTTATATACAGGTTAAAATTATATGCATCAAAGGGAAAAATAAGACCTTTATAGACAGTGATTTGATATATAGAGGTGCTCTTTGAGGCAGGCTTTACTGTATTTAGCAGTCTTTGAAATTAGACTTTCGAATTAACTGGCCCGAAAACTTCAAAATTAGAATATTTATATAGATTCTATTGCAAAAAAATTGGCAAAAGTCACTGGTCCGAATCAATTTTCACTGGCCGTGGGCCACCGGACCACTGCTAAAGTTGATGACTGATATAGTTTCAGTTCACATGAATAGTTAACAAGTTAATGAACATTTCATTGTTGACGTGCTGTACACCTATATATTTACAGTCTGTGCCAAAAAAAATATTTTGACAAACTAGCCCAAACTGCATTTTAGAACAATTTCTCCTATTTGTTTAAGCAAATTTTATGGAATTTTTACTAGCCCCGAACCAATTTATGCTAGACTATGGCTTAGGGCTAGTGGTTTTTGGTACAGACTGATGTTACTCTTTTCATTATTTAGTCAGATGACGAGGAAACCAAATTGAAAGGGAGCAAGTTGAAGATTCAGGTAACATTGGGCCTTCTGTGATCATCTTTTGTTTGTAGTTTCTGTTAACACTTGATATTTATCATTTTCAGTGTCTGTGGTTTGTGCTAAAAATAGATTTTTTTTTGGCCTTCTGTGATCAACTTTTGTTTGTAGTGTCTTAACACTTCATTTTTATGATTTTCAACGACTGTTGTTTGTGCTAAATATTGATTTGTTAGGCCTTCTGTGATCAACTTTTGTTTGTAATATCTGTAAACACTTCATTTTTAGCTCACCTTGCCAAAGGCAATGTGAGCTTTTGCCATCACTTGGCATCCGTCGTCTGTCGTCCATTAACTTTTCACATCAGGTGAGTGATGCAGGCTCAGGTGAGCCTCTAGTTTCAACGACTGTAATTTGTGCTAAATATACATTTTTACTTGCTTTTTTCACAGACAGGAACAAGAGAGAGAGAAAAAATGGACATAAGCCCCCCCATAATGAAATAATTATACAAACTTATTGCATTTTTTTGTCCCCCGACGCTTCGTCGAAGGGGACTATAGAAATGAGTATCGTCAGTCCGTCCGTGTGCTTTTTGGTTTCCAGATGATAACTTGTGAATGAAAAGTCAAATTGAAGCTAGGTGTGGCATGTAAGTGTATCTTATGAATATCTAGGTCAAGTTCGATAATGACAATTTTTCGACAATTTTTACTAGAGTTGTGCCCCTTTTTATACCTCAAAATTGCTAAATATTTGGTTTTCAGATGATAACTTGGGAACAAATAGTCAGATTGAAACTAGGTTTGGTATGTAAGTGTATCTCATGAATATCTAGGTCAAGTGCGATAGCGATCATTTTTCGACAAATCTTACCAGAGTTACATCCCTTTTTATACTTCAAAATTGCTAATATTTTGGTTTCCAAATTATAACTTGTGAACAAACAATCAGATTGAAACTAGGTTTGGTATGTAATTGTATCTCATGAATATCTAGGTCAAGTTCGATAATGATGATTTTTCGACAAATCTAACCAGAGTTACTCCCCTTTTTTTACTTCAAAATGGTCCTTGGATGGTCCCCTTTCAGAATTATGAGTGATACAGGCTCACCTGACCCTCTAGTTTACAGTAGTTTCAAAATTTAATCTTACGATATAACCTTGGCGTCGGGGGACCAGTGGCCAACGGCCTTTTATTTTGAATGTATTTAGGTGGAGATATATGTTTACCTGTTTACTTAGTTCAACTGTGCAATTTTGCTAGATTTTGTTATGCTAAACCTTAATTTTGTTAGATTTTGTTGGGTTATAATGCATTAAATAAGGGTAATAATAAAATTACCTACTGTAACTCCAATCTTCCAAAGGAAAGGTAAAACTCATAAGTATACAAACAGACAAAATCAGTCAACAACTGGAAAACTGGGAAAACCGTAATGACCCTGACTTGGTACAGGCATTTCTAAAGAAATGGTGGGTTGAATCAGATTTTACTATACAATTAATGACGTTTAATGAGGTGGATACAAGGATTTATTAACCCAAGAATATTATATTTACCGAGGCCAGATGGCTGAGGTAAATATATTATTCTTGGGTTAATATCCTGTTATACATCGAATTGAAAGTCATTAATTGTTTTATTATACGACACATTTTATATGTTGATTTTACCCTTAAAATAAGCTTTTATCACGACGTTTTCTTTAGTTTCGTATGGTGCAAGACGTTGGAATATTATATTCACCACGCGTTACGTCGCGTGAGGTGATTATAACGATTTATCAAAGAACGTTTCTAGGGACGTCAGCCAATCAGATAAAAGAAATATTTATAGTCATATAATAATGTTAATTATTAAACTTTAAAAATTTATAATGCTTTTTGTCTTTGTTCAATGTGGCTAAGTGAATACTTTTGTGGCTAAGAGAAATTACTTCATATTAGCCACGTTGACCGCTAACACAGCACCTCAGAGTGAGTACACATCGCATGTCAAGTTGTGTCGACCAATCAAATTGCGTCTTACTCATTCATAAAATTTCAAAATTATAAAACAATTTTTTTTTCTAAAAGTTCAAAATTTTCAAAATTTCAAAAAAATTCAAAATTTTCATAAGATTTAAAAATGTTCAATAAATTTCAAAATTTCAATATTTAAATAATAATATTGAAAAAGGAAAACAATTATTAGTTTGAAAAATTCCTTATTATTTAATAAAGCAGTTATTTAAGAACTAATTCATGGAAGCCATATGTATATATTGTTTTTACCACGGGTAGGCCCTTTATTTCAGCTTTTTACCCCTCGCTAACGCTCGGGGTAAAATTTCGTACCATAAAGGGCCTACCCGTGGTAAAAACAATATATACATATGGCTTCCATGAATTATTTCGATTCTAATATGTAAAATTGGTAAAATATCGTTATAAATTGTCGATAACGTCATAAATTACAATGGGTGTGGGTATATATTATTTTTACCACGGGTTTGGACTCAAAGCGTTTGAAGGAAGCCATATTAGAATGACTTTTAATTTCAGTCTACTCATGACTATACGGACCTGGTCAATGATTGATTCACCTTGGCCGTTGGCCTCGGGCAGTCAATCATTGATCAGGTCCATATAGTCATTTATTAAATGATAAGGAATTTTGCTTTTTTCTGAATGGCCTAAACAGCATTTTCTCAACTCTACCTCAGAGTGAATATACCTCGCGTGCAGTGAGTACACCTCGCGTGAGGTATATTCGGGCTTGCCCACCGACCAACCAAAGCCAAGATGTCAAGCTGTGTCGACCAATCAAATTGCGTCTTACTCATTCATAAAATTTCTAAATTAAAAAAAAAATTATAAATTATAAAATAAAAAAAATATAAAAAATAAAAAAATTTTAAATTTCAAAAATTCAAAATTCAAAATTAAAAAAAAAAATTCAAAATTTTCAATAAATTTCTAAATGATAAAATTTTCAAAAAGTTTCATAAATTCCAAAAGTTTTCATAAAATTTCAAAATTTTAAAATTTAAATAATAATACTAGTACCGTATTGAAAAATGATAAAACATTTACTAAGTTTGAAAAATTCCTTATTATTTAATAAAGCAGTTATTGACTTTTAAGATTCATCAAAAAAATATTCCTTACTCATCAATTGAAGGCACAGGAAATAAATTTGTCTGATCACATTTCACAATATTAATTTGTAACCCAATGTAATTGACAGGGTATTTTTTACCCTTTCTACATCCTCACTAGTCAGGTCTATTTTGTCAACAATTAAACGGTGGATGTGTCCAGTCTGTCATTCATGTAACATTGACAACATTGGGTTGAGAAAAAAACCAACAAAGACCAAACACAGAAGCCAACATTGAAAAAAAGGTTCACGAAAACGTAGACTAGGGACGTTTATCATGAAGAATGTAAAATAGATTTGACTGAAAACGATTCACGGACAATATCCTCATCACAATTCACGAAACCAACAAAATATAATGGGGAAGAAAAATCCACGATCACGAAAAACCAAAATAACCTATCAGTCTCACCTCTCTTTAATTTACTTTCACTGCGCAACAAATTAAATCCAAAATCATTTCTGATGGTGTGTGTTTTTTTTCTCCTCAATTTTTTATTTATAGTGTATTATAAAACATTTATTTACATGTATTTACATTTGTATTTAAAATATGTCTCTTATGTGTAATCTATTTCCAAAAATGGGAAATGTAATTTTTGAAATTGAATAGAGGAAAACTTCATGATGACAAAAAAAATCTAATGTAATTTCAATAGGAGAGTTTGCCGTGATGTCATAGGCTTTAGAATTTACCTGTTTGGTTGGCAAGAAATGGAAAATGTCCATTGTCTTTCATTGAAGACTCAACTTTAAATTGTCATTATTTTTTGTTATTTAAGATAATTCAATAATTCTTTCAGAAGTGAAAATTATATAGAAATACATGTAACTAATTCACATTGAAGGTTTGATAAAAATATTCAGAATAAAATCCAATTGGAAATTCAATCTTGTTTTATTTAGTTTTGAAGTGTAAAAATGCACTATTTCATATTAGAATTATGAATTTATCATATCAAAATAAAAAAATGTAAACTGACAGAAAAAATATGAATTTCTCTAAAACAATTAGAGTAAGTGTCGTGTTTATCGGACAAGTGGGGTTCTTCGGACAGTCTATTTCGTTTGGTTATAACCGTTGTTCGTTAAGGACAATTCTCCCATTGTTACATCCATGATATTATTGCGTACATGCAC
This sequence comes from Gigantidas platifrons, assembly GCA_002080005.1. NCBI lineage: Eukaryota > Metazoa > Mollusca > Bivalvia > Mytilida > Modiolidae > Gigantidas > Gigantidas platifrons. The sequence continues at coordinate 28,627 of MJUT01046339.1, read as the reverse complement.
TGTCCGATGAAACACTGCTTCATCCCGAGCTGCCAATGAGACGGCCACTCTGATTGGCTAATTCGAATGTTTACCCATCATCCGACACATTTCTGCTTGCCAGAGAAATTCATCTGCATTTTTTAAAGTTCAGCTGGTGAGTAAATCTTTACATATCGACTGTCAAAATATGAATTTGTACGTAAACAATTATTATTTGTGTCATATGGTGCCAAAAATTGCTAAAAACAATCTTATTTTACTCATATCTGTTTCTATTTCATCAGTTTCTGAAGTTGAAAAATGTCTGAAGAACCCCTCACTATATATGTAATGGTAATTTATATGGAGTGCAATATCGGACATGACCTTGATATTTATTTCTGTTCATATATATCTAAATATACTGAATAAAAAAAGTGACAAATTTCATAAAATTATCTCTCTAAAGGATGAAATCGATTTATATCCTAAACGTATGTCTGAACTTGTGTATATGAAACCCTTTAATATGCACATAGCTATATATAGTAGTTGAACTGTCCGATAATACCCAAATAGAGATTTTCCCGTCTGATATAACCCCCCAACCAGTGACCGGTATTACCCTAATCCGTCCGATTTTAACTGAAGTCAAACGGACACACGATCATTGAAATATTCAGTTTCAGGGAGGAAAAAACTAGATAAGTACCAGGTGATATTGTTCAGTAGGGTCGCGTTTATCAGTCATTACTCTCCCCGGCATTTGAATCGCCCTTTGAATGTGCAGGGTAAGGAAATGTCCGAAGGTGTCTGATAAACCACAGGGACTTGCTCCCGGTCAATAAAAAGATCGACTATCCACATACAGGGCTAGAAATTAACTTTTTTCACCACAAACAAAACTTTGCTAGTTAAATAAAAATCTACTAGCAAACAAACTGACCTGACTAGTAACCAAATTTAACAAAAAATGTATGTTATTTTCATTGAAATACATGTATGTAACAATAAGACTGTAAGGTTTTATGTGTTTTATTAATTTAAGCAATTCACTGTCTCTGACTATATCCCATTGTGAAAGGCGTCCTTAACCATTAAGTAAGTCGCTCCTGGACATTCTGGCTTTTATTGGACAGTAATATAAAGAGCCACACACTGTACCCTCAAAAAATTCCATGTACCCCCAAATTGATGGAGTTGGAGTACATGGAACCTCAAATGAAAAAAAGCTGTAGGCATGCTGCATCACTGTTCATGTACTGAACTTTTTTCATCTCAAATAATTATATAATTATTACCAGGATACAACTAATGACTGTTTTATCTTTCATCATGTAATGTGACAGAATAATTATTGTACAGCAAGTAAAGGAAATATGCCTGTCTGTTATTTTTTTAATTTTTTTTTTTATGCTTTTTTTGTGTGAAAATTGTATAAAGGAGATGAGTTAGAGTTAATCAAGATGGAAACAGAGCAATAATAACTATTTGAATAAAATAATGAGATCACTTCTGTTAAAAACACGATAATTGTATTTAGTGATTTCACATTGGTGTCTGAACATATAAAAAAAAAACTTAGGTTATTTCAGGACTTCATTTTTTTTAATTTAGACAGATGAGGTATAGTTGTTTCATAAGAATATGAAAT
>MJUT01046328.1:62158-78857 GCA_002080005.1 Gigantidas platifrons | reverse complement strand
GTTTTTAAAAGCTTTATACTTAGAATGGAGTTAAATTTTAGAATTTACCTATTGAATGCAAGTTTAATGTACAATTGTACTTTGTAGGTTTATCAACATCGTCTACAGATGAATCTAGCAATAGTACACAGTCTATGATGACGAACGGAACACAGTCTACGACGACGCCCGGAAATGACGCAGTCGTCCTGTATATTAGCCTACTGTTTATCATGGGTTTTGCAATTTTAGCGCACAAGTTGAAGTGATGTCATTGATCTGGCTAATGAATTGAGTCATGACACTTCTAGCAACAGATGATGACACGTTTAGTGACGGATGACACTTTTAGTGACATGATTATACTCAGTTAACTAATACATTGTTGTATATAATTTTAATGTGTGCAAGCATGTTACAATTGTAATGAATTTTTATTAAATTATTAACACCTGATGTTATGTGTCAAGTGTGTAAATTTGGCATGAAAAACAGTGTCACAAATCAAAACAGAGTATATTTAGTACCATTAGCATACAGTCTAAACTAATAATTATTACAATTTTTAATATGAAAGGAAACTTTATACAGTGATGGTCAACAATTCTTCCAATATCAGCAAAACTAACAACCCCCTTTTACCTTAACCCACTGAACACACACAAAACAACATACAATGACATATGACATTGGAAATTTGGCTTGGGACAGGCACAAAATATGGCGGGTTAAACCACTTAATGGTATTCCAACTTTCCCTCTTGATAACTGGATCAACTGCATATACAAAATGTGTAAACAAACAGTATTGAAGAAAAATTAATTAACTATTATTGACAAGTTCAAAACCTTTCCGGAAATTTTAATAAATTAAAATTTATTTTCTATGCATATAATACTTATTAGAAAACAAATAAGAAGACTTTGAAGATACCAAAGGTGCAATCAGAAAACGTATATCGAAGAAGAACAAACAACACAATGGCTAAAAAGTACAAAAGGACAAACAACGATCGACAAAATATACATATATAAAACTAAAGATCGAGTAAAACGAACCCCACAAAAAACTGGGGGTGAACTCAGGTGCTCTGGAAGGGTAAACAGTTCCTGCTCCACTAGTGGCACCCATCGAGTTAATCTAGTTACAAACCTGGCAAGAAGTCGTGAATGAGCAAAGGACCGGAAAGTATTTACGACAAGTGGAACATATCCGTGGACATTTGTGACAGAGATATTCCATAACGGTCAACCAAGTCATGGTGGCCGGACCGTAAAATTTTCGAAGATCAACCTGTTTTGACAATTTTGATATGTATGTGTCAACAGTATTGCATATTTTATGATTCCAGCATCGTATAGTTAGTGTTTAGAATAAAGATTAATTACTTGTCACCACCCAGTTACCCCCATTGACTATCGGACATCCTATTGCATTGGTAAGTCAGTGAGCGGGTAATTGTTGTTTAACGCCAAATGAGCAATTTTTCAGCTATATTATGGCGAGAATGAGTTAATTTACATTGAGATGATAATGAAGTCCGCTTTGTATTAGACCAATACGCTTTGTTAGATTTTTATAGTGGTAGTTCACTGAAACAAGAGTCTGCGGATAGACATGTCGCTCCACTCGGGCACATTATCTTGATTCGGAGCAAACCAATCTTTGTTCTTACTCCTTAATGCCGCGTGCTTAGCGGAGAAGCAACAAAGACCAATTTAATAGTCTTTGGTTTGTCCCGATCGGGCATCGAACCCACGATCTACTACACTCGAGGCGAGCACGCTAACTATTACACCTCTGATGCTGTTGCTTCTACATTATACCGGTATCATGTTTTATTTTAAATAGTATGGCGTGTTTGGGTATCGTCATAGCCGCTATCGTATGGTATTTTGAATTAATTAGTGCCTATATCACTACATCGTCGGAAATCCACGGTTGATTACGTTTCGTTCCTCACTCCATCACCGTGGGTCGATTCGTACAAATTTCCTCGTTTTCATGCATAATTCATGAGCCTATTTCTTTGGTTTCTTGACCATCATCTTCAGTTATTTAAACCAATCAGAACGCACCTGTTATCACTTGTTCGGTTTAATGTAAATACTGATGAATACGTTTGGTGTAATGGAATTATAAGAGTTTCAGAAAGAAACAGTTGACAATTTACTTGATGGAAAGGACGTTTATTAGCCAATTTTGAAGCGTTCCATTTCCGTGAGCGCTAATCTGATTGGATAATTCTGTCTGATGAATATTCATGAAAACGAGGAAATTTGTACGAATCGACCCACGGTGATGGAGTGAGGAACAAAGCGTAATCAGCCGTGGGTTTCCGACGATGATATCACTACTGAAGTTGGGAGTTAGATTCCCATCCATTGATGTGACTTGCGACACGGGGCTGCTAATCTGTAAGAATACCGATTTCTTCCATCACGCAATTGATTCTATTAAAATCTTCATTCCCTTGCTCCCCATTACTAGTATGTCGCGGCGTGAGAGATCTAACAAAACCACATTACGGGTTACGACTGACCCTATGTCATGAATATTTAATGATATGATAAATACGGATTGTGACCTTTTTCGACCAAACGGATTGCTCGTACCAAACAAAGCATTTTAATATTAAAATGTAACGCTTTCATAATCATCTAGAAGTGTCGTTTGCTTTGAACAGTAAGGGTTATGACATAAGGTAGCTCGCATTTAACCCGTAATTGGGTTTCTTTAGATCTCTCACGCCGTGACATTTCAGTAATTTTTCTTTTTGAAATTTATTATAAAACTTTGTAAAAAAAATAATGGTGCATAGCTTTATCATTACTACCAGAAAGAAGCTCGATTTGACCATTTTAAAGGACAAAAGGATTTCTGTATGAACCAACGTATATCGGTGAACAGCATAAAAAAGCACTATGGTATATGTAAATCCACACTCAGTAAAGTTGTACGTCATAAAGTCAAGGGTAGCAGTAATTCCAAGTAAAGTAATCAAGATGCAAACGATAATCGTTATATGCTAATAATTTAATTTGATGTGAATACTGCAATCTGATTGGCCGATCCGCCTGGAAAAAAAAATGGTGATACTTGATCTGGGCCCGGTTGTTCAAAATACTGGATAAAGTTGTCCACTGGACAACTCCTTATCCAGTGGACAGCTGGCCAGTGGATACAATTGGTTGTTGTTCCAAAAAAAATGGTTGGCTAGCTATCCACTTCATGGCTAAAAGCAATCCAGGCCAAGACAGAAAAAAGGTCTGCTAAGTTCAGTGACATTTCAAGTTATTTTTCACGCAGTTCGATTTATTTGTTGCGATCTGCAAATGATTTATGATCAATCATTTTGTTATCTTTGTGTTGGAGCTGGGAATTTATGTCTCCATTCAATTTTTTCAGGCATATGGTAATCAAATTTGTGATTAATCACACATTTGTTTTCTATTTAGTTTTACTTACACAATGTATTAGACCATTTTTTAAGCAAAACCTTTTTATTTTATTTTTTTCAGATCATGAAATAATAATCCAAAGTAAATTTTTGTTCAAGGAAATTGAAACTAGTGACTTTATCTCTTTCCTAAAAGATTTATCGGTATTGAGGAAATGGCAAGAGTAATTAAAGAGTGTGTCCTTTTGTCATTCATGTCTTGTAGATTTATTCGGATTTTTTTTTTGTATGTAGATAAAAATATGAAGATATATTTATTTATTTTACGAAAAACACATTTTTACAAAATTCAGAAATATTTTAATATGATCCAGTTCAATTATTGTTGTTAATGATGTAGAGTAATGGAATCTTACAACAATAAAATCCAAATTGTGATCTGAAAGAATGAAATCTATTGAAGTGGGCTGACCTTAAATAAGTGACATTTTTGGGACTACGCGATACTCCATATACTTGTAAATATCACGGTTTACAAAATATACTGATTACATGTAGGTCTTGGGACATTTAACGTACGTACGTGTCTTACGATCGGATATATTCACAGAAATCTACACACGTGCACTGAATGACCTTTTTCATACGTCAAGCAAATTAAATAAATAATATTTAGCTCCAACTTTTGAGAGACAAAAACACAACAAAAAACAACAAAAATATCAATTCAAATCGGTTCTAAAAAAAAAGGGGGGGGCGGGGGTCCTCGTCACTGTTCATCAAAAGTATTTTTTACTAATCAATTGAAGGCACGGTAAATACATTCTTCTGTTCACATTTCACAAAAATATGTAACCCAATGTAATTGAAAGGGGCTATATCAAAATAGCGACATATCGAAATAGCGACATTACCCATTGATCAAAATAGCGACATCTCTAAATTAATTAATTACAAAATATATATCAAAATAGCGACAGTAGCAATTACAGGTAAACTGAAAAAAAAATATATGGTAAAGTGTTAAAATAAAACGAAAATAAATAAATAAATAAATGATATTTGTATAAAGTTTCGTCAATGAAAACCTCCAATGAAATGTTTAAACTAAAAACTACTTACAAATATTAGTAAATAAATAAAGAAATATTCACTCGGTTGTCAGTTTAGTCGTTAAAAATGCAGGTGGAAAAATATACTACGAGCAAAGGAAAAGATGAAATTATTGTTGATGGCTACAAGTACAGGATTGACAAAGCAATCAAGAATACTAAATTATGGAGCTGTACACAGAAACCATGTAGGGCACGCTGCAAGACCGATCGAACATATCTTATGGTATTAAAATCCTACTTCCACCTCCTCGTTGGTGAGCAGTGGGCAACAGATTATAAATCTGGCTAACAGAAGAAGTATATATCTGTATTCTCATACAGCCAAATACAATGGTACAGAGAAAAATAACAACATAATAATAACATAACAAGACTATTTACAAAATATACAGACAGGAGGTTAAATGGGTTAAGGAACAACAGTGGGTAAGCCAGGAGTACAAAAGATCTTATTGATATGTTTGATAAATATACATAATTTTCGTAACAGCGATTGTTTTTTGGTAGATAGAAGTTCAAAAATTTGACAATATTATGTCTTTTCATGAAATATTTTGGGAGAAGCTGCTTGCGTTTATCGTTTAAAGAGGAACACTCCAAAACATAGTGGTATTCATCGCCTAATTTCTGACAATTACATAAATTACAGTACCTATTTCCTCTATCAATATTTCTCCATCTACCGGTTTCAATCGGTAGATAGTGATTTATTGTCCTAAATCTACACAGTCTGATTGCATCACCTATATTTAAAATATTTAAATATTCCTCGAATTCGAATTTGGTTTTAAAAATCCTATAGTTGAATGCTTTTGAAGAATCTGACAGAGATGTTTGCCAATTCTGTACAAACTGATCTAACAATCGCTGTTTCACAACACATTTTAACCATTCTTTATTATTAACATTTTCTGTTTCCCATATATATGTAAATCCACAATCATTTAAAATTGTCCTGATAAAATAAACCCAGTTTAAATTAGTATCACCATTTCCATTCAAATTTCTAGAAAGCCTATAAAATACATTCGAAAATTTAGCCTGCTTACCACTTAAAAGCCTTGCCCAGTATGAAATTGTCCTTACTTTAATATCAATATCAATTGGATACCTGCCTAGCTCACCATAAACCATATAGTTTGGAGTAGAGGATTTTAAATTTAAAAGTATTTTGCAGAATTTCAAGTGAACTCGTTCTAGTACTTCATTTTTGCCAAATCCCCAGACCTCGCAACCATATAAGAGAATAGGTTTTATCATTTTATCAAAGAGATCTAGCTGGATTTTCACCGATAGTTTATATAATCTTCCCATTTTAAGAACTTCGTACAAGTATACAGGTATAATGACAAGTACATGTTTACCTTTTACAGGTAAATGTCGCTATTTTGAAAACCTAAATTATCGCTGTTTTGATTTATGTTTCGTCGCTGTTTTGATATGTCGCTATTTTGATCATCCCCGAATTGAAAAGGTATTTTTTACCCTTTCTACATCCTCACTAGTCGGGTCTATTTTGTCAACAATTGAACAGTGGATGTGTCCAGTAATTCTTGTAATATTGACAACATCGGGTTGAGCACAAACTCAACAAAGAACAAACACAGAAGATCACATTGAAAAAAAAAGGTTCACAAAAACGTAGACGAGAAGAGTAAACATCATGAAGAATAAAATAAATTTGACTGCAAACGATTCACGGACGTCCTCATCACGATTCACGGCACATATATACAAACGAATATTGGGGAAGAAAAATCCACGATCACGAAAAACCAAAATAACTCACCAGTCCCCTCAATTACGCCTCCCTTTAATTTACTTGCACTGTGCAACAAATTAAATCCGATTCAGTTCTAATGGTGTGTGTGTTTTGTTCTTCTCAATTTTTGTTTATTTATATTGTATAACATTTATATATTTACATTTGTATTTAAAATCTGTCTATTTTATCTTAGTTCCTTTTATGTGTAATCTATTTCCAAAAAGGGGAAATGCTATTTTTGAAATTGAATAGAGGAAAACTTCATGACAACCAAAAAAATCGAATGTAATTTCAATTGGCGATCATATCTACCACTGGATAAAACTTTATCCGTACCCAATTAGACTGGACAAAAGTTTATCCGTACCCAATTAGACTGGACAAAACTTTATCCGTACCCAATTAGACTGGACAAAACTTTATCCGTACCCAATTAGACTGGACAAAAGTTTATCCGTACCCAATTAGACTGGACAAAACTTTATCCGTACCCAATTAGACTGGACAAAACTTTATCCGTACCCAATTAGACTGGATAAAACTTTATCCGTACCCAATTAGACTGGACAAAAGTTATCCAGGATAAAGCATATTTGTCCAGTGGACAAATTTTGAACAACCACATTTAGATGATTTATAAAGTGGATAACTTTATCCACTGTTTTGAACAACCGGGCACTGGTTTGGTATTGTGAAGTCACCAACATATTGATTTGCAAACGACAAATTAAATTAGTCCCATGAAATAATCGTAATTAAAATCGAAGATTCATTAAATTTTGTTGTAAAAATTAAATTATAAGGGATATTTGAAATTTTTGAATAGGTTATATCGTATAACTTATTCAAAAATTGAAAATATTCCTTAAATATCTCATTTTCTAAAATTAATTGGAATGTAATTTAGGTCTTTTAGATATTGCTACTCATGTATTCTCTCTGATTTTTGTAAGGAATATTTTAAGAAAATAGTTTTTACATGTATATTTTTCTTCGCTTGGTCGTTGTTTTGTTTTGTTTCGTTTTTATTTTTATTTTTTTGTTTTTTTGTTTGTTTTTGTTTTTGTTTTTGATTACTAGTATTTTTGTTGGGTTGTGATGAGTAACTTTCGTTTCTAAACATTTCAAATAATAGTTTTTTTAATCGACAACATATCCGTCATGTTTGGTGGACGGGTGTTTCAGCAAACGATATGCATTCCAATGAGTAGGAATTGTGTTCTGCTACTCGCCGATTTGTTTCTACATGCTTATGCGAGGAAGACTTCCTTCAAGGGCTTCTCAAGAATAAAGATAGAAAATTAGTCAAGACCTCCACTATATAGATGATGTTCTGTACTGAACTATTCTCGATTCGGTGATTATCTACATCGAATCTATCCGAATGAGCTTGAAGTTTAGGATACTACTGATACTCAAATGTCTGCTTCTTACCTTGACCTTCACTTTGAAATCGACAACGGAATAAAATTATAAACAAAACACTACGACACACACTGATGACTTCACTTTTCCAATAGTCAACTTCCCCTTTATCAGTAGCAATATTTCAGCATCACCAGCGTATGGAGCTTACAATTCACAATTCATATGTTATTCTAGAGCTTGTGCCCAGCAGTGATTTTCTGGACAGAACTCCTTTGCTGACGCAAAAGCTACACAAACAAGGCTACGTTACTCCTTGGTTGCAGTCATCGTTACCAAAATATACGGTCATCATCACAATCTGGTTAACCGTTATGAAATATCCACATCTCAAATGACAATGGATCTTTTACTTTTTATGTAGATGTTTTCTTTCCTCTATCACCATGATCACTGCACCAAGACATTTATCGGACTTGACTTGTATATATGGGTAACACGATGGGTGTCTTATAAAAAGCAGGAACTGTTTACCCTTCGTGAACCCCGAGTTACACCCCGGTGTTTTGGTGGGTCCGTGTTGTTCATGTTTTTAGTTTTTTGTGTTGTCCTATTATATGTCTCTACATTGTGAGTTCCGTGTTGTGATCACCTTGCCATTTCCTCATAAAAACGAGTCAGTTCGGTTCGTTTTTACCACCAGTTGTTTGTAGGAGGGCTCATGTCTTATTTACTTGTGTTTGTTTACGTGTGATGGTGTCCAACACATATTGTGTTGTGTTTTTGTTTTGCTTTTGTTTGTCTTGTGTGGTTTGTGTTGCCAATTTCTCTAGATTGTCCATTTTTGATTGCACCGTCGGTGTTCTCTGACGTTTATTTACTACTGAACATGATGCCTTCGTCATATAATAAAACAACGCATCACAAGCAAGACAACACCCTTTATTTCATTTATACGTCAAAGTTGTTAAAACTGTGCTGAAGTGCCACTTTACTCTTTAGTGCCATTTAAAACTGTAAGACAGTAAGTATGATTTGAATTTTTGATTTTTTTATTGATTTATAACGCTACTTTCAGCAATATTTCAGCTATATCATGGCGACCAGGTTTTAGTGGTGGAAGAAGTCGGAGTACCCGGCGAGAACCACCGACCACAGGCAAGCAACTGGTAAACTTTATCACTTGCTGCTGCGAGTCGAGTGCACCCTTTTTGTAATTTATACAAAGCCGAGCGCAATACCACGCCGTATTAGTGATAGGCTTGTATGAGTTGTTAGGTAATCCAACTACCTAACTCACTGAGCCATCCGGGCCCTTTGAATTATTGAAGAAAAACATTTAGCAAAGTAGTTTCACCAACACTGAGAGCCTATTTGTTTCCTTAGCACATATTGTCAACTATGAATCAAATGGGGTTCGATCAATACGACAGTCCGACGGTCTGTTAGTCTGAAATATAATTTTGTGGTCAGTCATATATCATGCATTGAATTTTTGGTAGCGTTCAGCGCTTAATTTATTGAACTGAACTATCTTGGCCATGGCACGGGATCAAGGCTGCAGGCTACGTTGTCCTGCATTCACGAAACGATTAGTTCGGGCCCTCCAAACTATATATAAATGGACATGGTAATCATCGTAAGGACAGTAAGAATCGTATTGTCATTCATTGGATCGCGGCATCATCGGAAGGCGGAAAGATGTGCACATTCACAATCACAATTACCGATATCATGAATTCTTAAAGCATTAATTTGTAAAGAGTGATATTTATCGGGTCAAGGAACCGTCGAACGATCGGACAAACGGTCTAACGGACAATCTGATCGTCTCATTATAACAACGGTCTATAGATTCAAATGTGTAAATTAATTTTAGGTGTCATTATAATTTTCCTGTGTAGAGTCCGAAACTAGTCAGAACAAACAAAATCTTTTACTTTAAAGTTTATATTTCTGCAGCGTTTGTTCTGTTCTTATTTAATTAATTACCCCCCTTATTTTTAAAGTATTGCTGAATTATAACCCAGTTTTTCTATCTGTATGGAGTCCCTTTAAAACCATATGGAAATGTATATTTTTATTGCATTACATTTAATTTTAAATCTTGTGCGTACAACTTTTAAAAATGTACGCACGATGTTGATTTTTATGCGCACGAGTTTTGATATTCAGCACACCACTTAAAACTTAATTATGCTCGCGACTTTTTATTTTGTATGCACATTTTCGAAAATTAATAGCATGTGCATATGTGAGACTATCAGGCTCATGTGAAAGAATGGTTGTATATTTCATAGTAGTAGTATATGGGCACAGCTCAAGTTATATTTGTGGGGGTGGAGCGAGGTGGAGCTACCGGAAGTGACGTCATTTCCCTCCGCATTTTTTCTTCTATGATGTCATTTTCCCCGCGTTTTTTCTTCTGTGACGTCATTTTCCCCCGCGGTTTTTGCTTCTGTGACGCCATTTTCCCACAGTTTTTTCTTCTGTGACGTCATTTCCCCCGCGGTTTTTGCTTCTATGACGCCATTTTCCCACAGTTTTTCCTTACTATAGACGTTTTCAGAAATCGGTGATTACCTAGTTATCGTTCGTGGACACTAGGTGGTGTTACTATCGTCCGCCATTAAGAAAGTACAACAATCGGTTGTTTACACTAGTTACGATTAATCAGTATTCATAATTGGATTAGATAAACACGCTTCAATTGTTATTTTATGGCTCCTCATGAAACTTTTTTTCAGATAAAGAAATTCAGATATTCAGATGTTTTAATTTGATAAAACTTAAATTCCTTTTCATCTTCACTACAGATCACTATAAAGAAATTGACCGACAAAACGTTTTAATTTGTTTTACAATTTAACACACACACACAAAATAATAAAACAGAATTGAAAAATGCACCTTAAGATGTCACATTCAAAGTTAAAGGGGCATATTTAGCTACGATTTTGACCAAACAAATTATATGTTTTGGAAATTGGTAAATAGCTTTAAAATGATGAAATAGAGGTAAATATTTCACATTAAACAGCTAATCGAACCACTTTTTTTAGAACGAAAATTACCATCGATTACTTATTTGTATTTTGTCGCTTATTAACTGCCAACTTGAATGGTTCGTTGTTCATACATGTAATTAACACTGACTAAAATTCACAAAATATAAGAAATAAGTGCATTGTTGTACTGATTTAATGACAATTCGACATGGTAAACAATGTTGATCATTAATAAGATGACGTCCATTTCTTGATCGATCTCAAAACACGAGGAGTTGCAGGCCTTTTCCCCGATGCGTGTACATTTCATAACATTTATAAGTTACAGAAACACGTTTTTATTAAGGCATCAATCATATCTGATAGTTTTTATGGGTAACACAAATTTACGATTTGGCAGAGAATGCCCCTTTAAGTTCTTTCTTATCAGTTAGGCACACTTTTTATCATTATTACTTCACTTTAAGACTTATAAACATAGATACAAAATGCAACTATTTTGCGTTTTCGATTTTTTTCTTATAAATGTGTATAAATATCTTCTATAAATTTCAATTTCTTATCTAATTCTTATTCTTATTATGTAACAATATGATCAGGTTGTTATTTTCATTGAATGGCATCTCAAAATAGATTGCTTCACAGTAGGGGATCTTCCTGTATATTGGGTACATCCTGTATATTACAAGACAACCTAATTCCGATCACCTAGAAAATATTCCCACGACATACATATTTTTTTTATAACAACAGTGATCAACCTTGCAAAGGACGCAACTTGAAGACGGCTTGAAAATCGAAAACGCAAAATATCTATGTTAATAAGTCTTCACTTTAAATCGTATAGTAATAATTTCAAAAAGCGTATATTATAATTTATATATTTACTTTTTAATTTCATACAAAATATTAATTTGATTACCCCTTTTTTCTTATGCTTGAAAAGCAAAAAAGAAAAAAAAAAGAAAACAAAGTGCATGCAGTAGGATTTATAATGATTTTGTATGGGGAAAATAACGGTAATTAAAAAAAAAATACATACCAGGTAATTTATTTGTTGTCATTATAGCTCCGTTTACAAATCACTTCACAGCAGGTGTTATCATTGAATTTCAAGCGGAAATAACAGTATATTGTGACACCTGTACTAGAGAAACCATACATTAGCGTATCGATAAACCCCGAGCACATAAGATTTTTGTACTTTACTAATGGCGGACACACTCGGAAGTCGATAATGGCCGCGCCCATGTTTTTAAGAATAAAAAGATCTAAGGAAAAACTGTGGGAAAAATGACGTCACAGAAGAAAAAAACGCGGGGGAAATGACGTCACAGAAGAAGAAAATGCGGGGGAAAATGACGTCACAGAAGAAAAACGCGGGGGAAATGACGTCACTTCCGGTCACGTCACTTCCGGTAGCTCCACCTCCACAAATATGACTTGAGCTGTGCCCATATAATACTCATAGTTCATTTTATTAAGCAAAGGGATTTAAGCTTGCAAATCTGATTTAATATGTTATTGATAACTCAAAACTCCTTTTAATTGCATTATTCTCGTCTACTCTTGGATAACCTTATATCAGAATACATTGTAGTATAAATGCAGAATTGGTGCTTGTCTGATCTATAGACCTTATGTCAACGGTTGCCTTTTTGGTTCTTTCCATTTTCAGTTTTCTTATATGTTTCTAATATGCCTCTTATTAATAAAATTAATTTCTTCTCTTATCATAGAGATATATATCACAATCATACATACATGTATTTTAATCTAATTGCTATTTCAGATCTTTCACGCCGCAGACATAAAAATGTAGTTGAAACCCATCATTTAGTTTAAATTAAGATATAAATTTCGGATATTATGGACAGACGAACGAACGAAAATCTTGAGTCATATATACCCCAAGTAGAGCGACGATAAAATTAAACATTAAATAATTTATCTTGGTGTAATTGATAATTAGCTTACTTTAGGGAACAGTCATTATTTATCAGGTGGAGGGGCTGGAAAATTTTAGGGGGCCAACAATTTTTTTATATAGGTATTGTGGGGGTCACTTTTTAAAACCACTCAGGGGGGGGGGGGTCAATGTTATCCTTAAAACATTTGGTTGTAAAAAATAATGTTCTAAAGTAAAAAAAATAAAAATAAATGAATAAATAATTTTGAAAACCTAAACAGTTCTAAGGACATGAGAGTAAGGGGTGATATTCAATGTAACATTAACAATGATTAAAATAATTAGTCATACAACTTTTAGGAAGTATCTAACTAGGATTTATATCAATATCGCTATAATTATCTGGAATTTTATTCACATATATTTTGAAATGAAAGATTCTGATTAAAAATGAACTCAAAGTAATTAACACTAAGTATTGAACCAAAGAAATCTTACAGCCGTTTTCTGTAAAGAAGTACTGATGTTGTTATAGATTCGGAAAACAATATATGGATATCTGCACAGTGCACAAAAACTATTGCAGATAATCGGAATAAGTTAAACGGCTTAAATATACATGTGTCACAAAATTCTAAATTTGAATTCCGCTCACTTCTAGGATTTATAGCAGTTCTAGATGAATTGCAGAATATCTCGATTTAAAAAATGTGAAAAACATGAATGATTTATTAAGAAAAAACAATGATCAGCCTACTAATAACATTGACGTAAGTTGTGTACAGACTGTAGGTCTAAAACATGCAAAAGGACTTTTTGTCTTAGGTAGAAACAAACTTTTATACATTTGAAGCAAAATGTATAATCCTGGATAATTTGTGTCCTATTGTTGAAAAAAGATATTGGAAGTTATTTGAAAACCATTATAATGTGAATGGTGAAAATGAGAGACTGGAAGAGGTGGATATGGATGGAAGTGAGAGTGATCAGGAATTGACTGGTAATGAAATAGATGAAAGTGAATGAGCAAGTAAGGTGCATGAGCATGTTTGAAGTATGTTTATATGGTCAACAAAAGATAGATATTAAACATTTTGTAACTTATACTTGTACATGTATGTAGGTGACATTTTTCATATACGGTACATGTATCTTCATTGAATTATGTAGGGTGAAATCAGAAAATATGACTTTGTTCATGTTGTCTTTAATATTTTAAGGAAATGTACTGTTTTTATGTGTTGCTTTGGACAAAAAAATGTATATTAATTTTATTTAAATCACTAGGAATAAATGTTTGAATTATTTCATCAATGTTTCACTTAATGAAAACTAAAAAAAATGTTGCATAAATGTCAATAACACCACAATACAGAAGTCCAACTATCAAATTACTAGAGGCTCAGGTGAGCCTGTAAATAAACCCTCTTAAGAATGTCTACATGCCGAATACATCTAAGTTACTATATTCAAATCCTATAGGGTTCTATGTTAAAACTATGTCTCAGCACATGGCAGCCATCTTGGATGGAGGTCGTGGTCACCGGACACAATTTTGAAAGTATGCTACCCAAGGACCATCGATGACATGTTTGCTATATTGGCTTACTGCTTTCAGAGGAGAAGATTTTAAAACATTTTTTCCCATAGGGTCCTATGTTAAAACTATGTCCGCTGAAGGCGGCCATCTTGGATGGAGGTCAGGGTCATCGGACACAATTTTGAAAATTGACCACCTAAGGACCATCCATGCCATCATCCATGTTTGCTTTAAATTAGCTTACTGGTTTCAGAGGAGAAGATTTTTAAACATATTTCCCATAGTGTCCTATGTTAAAACTATGTCCGCTGATGGCGGCCATCTTAGATGGAGGTCTGAGTCACTGGATATAATTTTGAAAGTTGACCATTTAAGACCATTCATGCCATGTTTGCTTTAAATTGGCTTACTGGTTTCAGAGGAAAAACAATTTAAACAGTTTTCCCATATGTTAAAACTATGTCCGCTGATGGATGGTGGCCATCTTGGAAGGGGACCACATAAGGACCATCCCACCATGGTTTGGTCCAGATTGGCCAAGCAGTTTCAGAGGAGAAGATTTTTTTAATTCATATTTTGCTGAATTTTCTATTTTTAGTAACAGCGGCCATCTTGGTTGGCAGCCGGGATCGTCGAACACAATTCTGAAAGGGGACCACCTAAGGACCATTCCACCAAAGGTTGGTCCCAAATGGCCAAGTAGTTTTAGAGGAGAAGATTTTTAGCTCCCCTTGCCAAAGGTAATGTGAGCTTTTGCCAACACTTGGCGTCCGTTGTCCGTCGTCCGTTAACTTTTCACATTTTAATCTTCTCCTCTGAACCCCCTCAGCCAAATGAATTGAAACTTGGTAGGAAGCATCTATGGAAGGTCCTCTATAATGATTGCTCATTTCGTCCCGATCCATTAACAAACATGGCCGCCACAGGCAATTCATGTTTATGATTGTATGCTTTCTAAAAAAATCTTCTTTCTGTAGAAAGAGAGGAGAGATAACTCTATTTAATCTGTGGGAAGAGAGATAACTCTAATCTAACTTTAGTATAATACAGTTCAAATGAATCTGTATAAAATAAAGTGACCGAGATACCCACCCTCAACCATACATATTTATGATCAGGGTGACTAGGCAAATTAAATGCCTTATAGCTCAGGCCCGGGGGGGGGCATACCCCACCCCCTACCTGAAGTGAACTTTTTAATGGTTGAGACCCCCGCCCCTAAACCATATATATTTATGATCAGGGTGACTAGGCAAATTAAATGCCTTATAGCTCAGGCCCTGGGGGTCATACCCCACCCCCTACCTGAAATGAACTTTTTAATGGTTGAGACCCCCGCCCCTAAACCATATACATTTATGATCAGGGTGACTAGGCAAATTAGATGCCTTATAGCTCAGGTCCCGGGGGTCATATCCCATCCCCTACCTGAGGTGAACTTTTTAATGGTTGAGATCCCCTCCCCCAAATTATATATATTTATGATCAGGGTGAATAGATAAATTAAATGCCCCAAGAGTTGAGGCCCGAGGTCATCCCCATCCAGCTACCGGAAGTTTTTTTTATAGCCGAGTATGATTTTGACTTGCAACTCGTTTTAGTTAGTAATGTCCGAAGGGACAAGTTAAAAAAATGTTAATGTAGAGGTCTGGGGGAGGAACCTATAGGCTATGGAATGTTCTGTATTAAGTTTCTTCAGAGGAGAATGCAAGGTGAGCGACACAGGCTCAGCTCAGTGCTGAGCCTCTAGTTATTTGATTTTTTTGCTGAATTTTCGATTTTTAGTAACAGGGGGAGTCTTGGTTGGTGGTCGGGGTCATCGGACACAATTCTGAAAGGGGGTTACCAAAGGACCATTCCACCAAAGTTTGGTTCAAATTGGCCCAGTGGTTTCAGAGGAGTTGATTAAAATGTGAAAAGTTAACGGTCGGACGACGGACGCTCAGTGGTGACATCATGACCCTTTGGATCAAGTGAGCTAATAAAGCAACAATAGATTACAATGTGGCCTCCAACAATAAGTGAGAGTCATACTAAACAGCTTGCAAGTTATAGATGGCCGCAGAATGAAAAGTAATGCTATTAAGGAGAAAATTATGATAAGCATTAGAGCATGTCAAGACTTTGCAAATGCTAAATTCTTTTTATTTATTCTCTATATAAATAATTTTCCATTTAAATATAATGTACGGGTACTTAGCAATGGTCAATAGAAGTATATTCTTGAGATGTACAGTCTTCTCACAGATATATATTATTATTATACTTAGTGCAAGTTTCTATAGTGATATTTGATACTGTAATATTTTGGCATATTACCCGGGTAATATTTTGGCATATTACCCGGGTAATATTTTGGCATATTATTACCTGGACAATTAGACACTCAGTATAATAATGATATTAATGTGGTCTTTTCCAGGTAATATGCCAAAATATTACCCAGGTCTGAAAGACATATTATGCCAAAATATTACCCAGGTCTGAGAGACATATTACCCGCCTTCGGGTCGGTTAATATGTCTCTCAGACCTGGGTAATATTTTGGCATATTACCTGGACAAGACCACATTATTATATAAAACTATGTTATTTGTCCATTTTGGGGGGGGGGGGT
>MJUT01046328.1:42644-55370 GCA_002080005.1 Gigantidas platifrons | reverse complement strand
ATACTGATGTAACCCTTATATGTGAGATGTGTGGAAGAAACTACAAGGACACTGACTCACCATGCTCAACATACCCATACTGATGTAACCCTTATACTAGTATGTGAGATGTGTGGAAGAAACTACAAGGACACTGACTCACCATGCTAAACATACCCATACTGATGTAACCCTTATACTAGTATGTGAGATGTGTGGAAGAAACTACAAGTATCCATTTACTCTACGGAGACATAGGTTGCAAAAACACAATAAAAAGTGAAGTAGAAAACGTTTTTGTTGAAAGGTGCATATAAAGTGTTTTACAATGTGCCTTTGTGTTTTTTTTTATGAATTGTAATTGCCAATTTTGTATTCCAGAGCATCTAGTGGTTTCGAAATCCCATCTACGCCATCATGGTTATTATTGTATATTCCTATTTCATTTTCTTCACTTATATCCAAAAGACTGAAATGTTCTTCTATATCTTCATAGGAGTCATTAACTTCTTTTGGATTGTCATACCAATCGAGTTTTCGTTTAGTATTTGAACTAGGACGTGGTGATATTGTTGACAAAGGGAAGCTGTTATGTCTCTCAAGATCGATCACATTCTTTGGCGTGGAGAGAAGCATATTATCACCACGTACAACCCCTCTCGAGCGGTGGCGGTGCGGAGGTGCTTCCGGTTTCATCCGGTGGCGGTTTTGAAGCGGAGAATTCTATCAACTTTCTAGGTCAGTCGATATTATTTCATAACTTATTAAGTTTTACATTATGAAACATTTCAGACGGAACTCTTCAATCATTTTGGCAACTGATAAACGATTTCTCTTCAGAAAATAAGTCCTAGTTTTTCCAAACCTAAAGTCGGATGACCACGTCAGTTTTGCGTGTCAGGTCACACAAGTTTAAGTTTTGAAAATGCGTCGGAATTTATTGTGTGAAAAGGGGGTCCTGTTTGAGGGTATTCGATATTATTCTTCGGCAAAAGTGATTTAAATGACCAGTAGTATCATAAATCGACGTGATTTAGCCAAAAGCAATGGAGGTCATTCGGTGGCGGTTGTGGAGGTCTTATCGGTGGTGGGGCAAATTTCATTTGCAATTGTTTTATCTCGTAATTACCGATAAAATACAATTAATACTTTATGTATGTTCAGAGTTATTTATATAATCCCAAGATAAGGTATACAATATTGTAGGTAGTGATAGCAAATATAGTGGAAAATGACAAAGGAGAAGAGTTCCCTTTAGCTTCACAGACCAAAACGTCGAAGTTTACCAAAACACAATTTTTTTTCTCAATTATGTAGATAACTCCCGCCTGAAATTTTAAATGCTTTATATGAATCTTCGCAACAAAGTGGGAGGAAACATAAATGTATACCACTAAAAGGATCCACTCCTAAACGAAAAAGACTTTTGTCACTTGGAACCCCAAGTAATACTGGACATAGTCGGCAAACGCAGCTACTGTTCCTTGAAATTTCATTCCGTCCATCATTTATAACCTGAATTTAACACATATTTATGAATACATAAAATTAGACGTTCATTTTTGTTCCTCATGGAATGTATCAGTGATTCTTTTTTGTTTGTTCTTGAACTGTCCACATATCTCCTTAATAAAAAGAATCAGAATCCTGAATTATGCAATACCTTTCCCATGTACGTCCATTTTACAAATAGAAAGAACCCACTATATGTACATGTACGTGCATTTTACATATATAAAAAGAACCCACCATGTACGTGCATTTTACAAATACATGTAGGAAGAACCCAAACCCTAAATGAAGATACTGAAGTATGATATTTGAACCGCGTGTATCTTGAAATTAAAAATATTATAATTCCTCTCCAACTTCAATTACCGGAGGCCGGAAAGTAGGTGCAAGTTGTAGGAGTGGATAAGCTTTGTAAGCGTGTCGGTAAGTTGGGAACACAAGCTTTAGAACAGGACCGGGAAGAGAGACAAGCTTTTCAAAACTGACAAGCATAAACGGAGGCGCTTGGCATCAAATCATACCCTTATACATCTAGGTAGACATTTTTTGTTTCCATGTTACAAATTCAGCTTCTAAGTGTTTGCTCCTACGCCCCCTGTATATAAACCTAGATTGTCTGTTATTGAACAGTGTTATTCAATGGCCTCTTGTAACACAATTACATGTGTATCTTGAGTGAATAAAGTATTGAATATTGAATCATTTGTATTACTTTTTTTGTTTACAAATGGAATCTCATATTGTGTATGTTATGGAATAGAAGAGTTTGAAAAAACCATAGGGGTAACAAGAATCCGTAAATCGAAGGACAGACAACACAATGGCCAAAAGAAAAAGGTTAAATGTACAAACAACGATCTACAAAACACTACACAGAAAACGAGAAACACGAACTCCACTAATTAAGCCTGGGATGAACTCAGGTGCTCCGGAATAAAATATGTTTGCACCAAACACATTTTTTTCATGTCAGCCTGTAATAAACTTAAGATACCTTCTGAGAAGTTGTAATTTGCTTTGTTTCATAGTTGGTTCTTATGGGTCGTGTGTGTGTGTGTGTGTGTGTGTGTGTGTGTGTGATTTACATTTATTTTCCTGTTTAAAGTCGTATTTTCAATAAATCATTACTTTCTGAAAATATTAAATTTGAGTCGAATTATATAATAGAAGATAACTAATATATTACCTCGACAGTCGTCTTTCGCATGTGCAACTATTTGCAATGAGTTTAATTCACCACGTACAACACCTCTCGAGCATGAAAAATCTGCAAGTGCTTCAGTTTTTGTGTCTTCTCATTTATGTAAATTTGTTTCCACTCGGTGCTCTATTGTTTTTTGTACCCCTCCTTTTTGTCGTTTTCGTGTGTGTTATCTCGATTTTGCCTTGTCTTTGGATTCTGTCGTTTTTTAATAATCCCTTTACCTTGTTCCTTCGGTATTCTGTTGACTAAATATGAAGTAAAATGGAACAATGACGTCAATACTTATGTCGATTTCTTTACACTTACGACTTCTTGTGAAACTCCCCACTATTCCTCAATAACGCAGACCCATATAAATTATCGTATTTATAAGCCCCAAGCTCGTCTGGTGAATTGAAAAAAAAGACCAAATATTTTTTTATTTTTCAAAACCATTGACTTGGAATGTGCTATAACTTTTTTGTTAACCTTACTAGAGCGAGGATGGTTTTGTTATTGCGTCATTTCGTATGATTAAATCGTTAAAATATGGTATATTTTGGGAATATATAAATAATTCTGAACATACATAAAGTATTAATTGTATTTTATAGGTAATTACGAGATAAAAGGACTGTAAATGGAATTTGTACCACCACCGATAAGACCTCCACAACCGCCACCGAAAGACCTCCATTGCTTTTGGCTGAATCGCCTCGATTTAAGGTACTACTGGTCATTTAATTCACTTTTACCGAAGAATAATATCGAATACCCTCAAACAGGACCCTCTTTTCACACAATAAATGCCGACGCATTTTCAAAACTTAAACTTGTGTGACCTGACACGCAAAACTGACGTGGTCATCCGACTTTAGGTTTGGAAAAACTAGGACTTATTTTCTGAAGAGAAATCGTTCATCAGTTGCCAAAATGATTGAAGAGTTCCGTCTGAAATGTTTCATAATGTAATAAGTTATGAAATAATATCGACTGACCTAGAAAGTTGACAGAATTCTCCGCTTCAAAACCGCCACCGGATGAAACAGGAAGCATCTCAGCACCGCCACCGCTCGGCAGGGGTTGTACGTGGTGATTATGGAAACTTTCAAAATGCCTGGGCGAAGGTGATAACCGGCGACTTTTTTGCGATCTGTGGAATAACTAGGACTTGAGAATGCATGTAAAGCTGTTGTCATGGGTTTTTCATTTTTGGATACATAAGTTGATGGCTTTCGGTAAATTGAAAGTCTCAGACATGTTTTCCTTTTCCCACGAAAAATACCTATTGCTCAAACTGCAATATATAATGGAAAACGTTTCAGTAATGATTTGATTCTATCAAATTAATGGATTTGTCCAAAAGTTTAAATAGTATAAAGAAACAAGATACGAAGTTTTCCTCTGTTCAGGATCCACCATTATAAAGACTATGGAAGACAAATGCCCAAAATATTATAGGATTATTGCAATAATATTTGGGAATATCTTTCCAGAGTAGAATTTGATATTGCTAGTGCAATATATTATTCTACGAGGGAAAATATTACCCCGATATTCGTGCAATAACCCTTTTATTGTATAACGATTTTACATTGACGTCATTTGTAGCGCATGCTGGTGTGCAATATGGACGAATATATTATCACGTTCACTTTTGGTAACGTTCTTCGGGAAATATTTTCTCGCTATGCAATAAAATGTATTATTATACCTCATATATTAATTACCATAAATCGATTAATTTGATTGGACAATGGGTAAAAATCAGAACACGTGATCACATAGGACAAAAATCATATTCCGTGAAATAAATATCATATTCCACCACTTCGGAAGCCTCGCGGGTTTTCCCGCCAGAGTTATCGTTCTTTGACATGAAAACGTCAGAGGCACTCGGAACTCATCATTTGCAGGAAACCGTTACAATGTGGTTTTAAAATATCTGCGACAACGTTCAAATGGACCTAGAATATGTTTGCCAGCAGTATTTTACATATTTATGTGTTTTCTTGGTTTCATTCGGTATAATAAAACATTTATAGCATGCGGGTACAGGAAATATGAAAATTTATTCACCCACGAGTATCATATGATACTCTTGGGTGAATAAATTTTCATATTTCCCTCACCAGCATGCAATAAATGTGTAATGTGATGTAAATTTTGACCTACATGTAATAGGAATATTTTACATCACTTTTTGAGATCTAAATACTTGCTCCAACTTCCTTTTTTGACCTATCTTTATCATTTTCATGCAAAATATCATATCTCCACAGTCATTCTATTGTTAGGAACGTTTAATGAGCTTTACTTTAAATTATTTCAAATCATCACTGGTTTCTCATGCATCACCCGATTTCTCATGCATACATTTTCAATCTAATGCATCACATTTATCTGGAGGAACCCGTGTAGGAAAATAAATGCTTTTTGACGATGTATTCCATATCCGACTAATGCAAGTAATAAAATCAAATTATTTCACACTTTTGGTTTGCTTAAAAATGCCGAGAACAACGAGCACTGGTTAAATTTTTGCCGATTTCCTTTGTCCGGAACTGGCACAAATCGTTTTTAGGAAAATTAGTAAGTATGGTTCGATATAAAAGCTAACGGGCATCAAGGAAAATGCCTTGGCCACAGAATCACATTGCCGAATTGTCATTATACTGAAATATATGCTATGAAATTCCCTATCTTTGCACGGTGACCAGGAATATATGTCGCTCTTATTCACCACGGGAAGTCGATCTCATGTTTTTCTCGTCATAACATTTTGTGGTGAAAGAGAGCGATAAGCGGCCGTGTTAATGCTCAAAACCATCCAATACAGAGATGGCAACTTGATCAACAAATGCAAAATATGGAACATACAACACAAATATCAACTATAAAAGTGAGACAAGATCAGCCAATGAGAAAACAAACCTACAAGACCCCACTAACCAAACAAGACATAAATGAAAATAGACAATCGTTCTCAGCACCACCATACAGAACAGAATTGTTGATAGGGGATATATCTAGGCAACATCTGAAGAGTTATGAAGGCAATAATACAGAAAAACAACAACAAAATATTACCATGGAATCTCAAACGAATGAACTCAGAGAAAAGGAAGAAAATCAAACGTTTCATGCAAGTGGGGAATTGAACAATTATTTTTTAGAGAGAACGGGCCTTCAGCGAAAACCGCCAGACCCCCTTCAAAAGGAAATATATCAGGAGCTGAACAAAAACCAGAAACAATGCTAGAGATTGTCACGCTTAATATAGAAGGCATTAAAGACAACTCTCCTTATTTAAAACATCTCTGTGACGAGAACAGGATACTATGTTTACAAGAGCATTGGTTACATAGCTACGAAATTAATACTATCCAGGGAATACTTTCGGGCTTCGACTTCCATATATCCTGTTTTGACGATGAATATTGAATTACAAAAAAAAGAAGAGGAAAAGGGGGAGTTATTACTATCTGGCCAAAAAAGTTTTCACATAAGATTAAAAAACTGGAAAAAGAGGAAAGATTTATAGCAATTGAAGTCCTAACAGACAAACATAAGGTGATCTTGATTAACAATTATCTACCAACCATGATGACAGGCTCAGAACCTAAATATATAGAACATTTAGATAAACTATCAGCTATAAAATAGAACAATATGAGGATACTCACAATATAGTTATTGCGGGAGATTTGAATGGCTCTTTATCACCAGCAAGAAACAACAATCATGATAAGTTATTGAAACAGTTCGGTAGGAAACATCAACTAATACATACTATAAACAATACTCATTGCCCAACGTTTCATCATCACAATGGAAAGTCCAACTCTCAAATTGATTACATCATAGAGAATATACAAAGTAATATTCTACTAGATACTAAAATTGAGAATCAACATCAACTAAATGGTTCTGCACATGTTCCAGTTCGAGCAAATACCACAATGGTAATATCTCTTAACAAAAGTCAGGACAAAAAACAGAAACATAAAACGATACTAAAATGGGAAGAAACCAACATTCCATACTATCAGGAAGCAATAGAAAAAGCGGTACTGGAGAACTTGTCGACCAGTTCTGATGTAGATATACAGGCTGAAGACATCATAAACTTGATAGTAACAGCCAGCAAAACCAATGTAACAAATAAAACTGTCACTCTGAAAGGACCATCTTGGAAGGCCTCACCATCTGTGAAAGAGCTAATCTCAGAAAACAAAAGGGCTTTTTATAACTGGAAACAAAATGGGAGACCAAAAGATGGAAACAACAGGGAATATATAGAAATGAAAAGGTGTAAAAGACAATTAAGAAACCAAATTAGAAGAGAGGAACATAAAGACAAACTGAATTTTTATAACAACTTGATGGACAAACCAGATTCAAAAACATTTTTCCGACTTATTAGAAAAAATAAAGCCTCCTCAAATGAAATGGCAGCAATGGTGATAAAAGGGGATCTAAATCAAGACATATCAGATCATAAGAAACAAGCAGACCTATTTGCACAATTATATGAATCATTAGCAATACCATCTAATGAAGAACATTTTGATAATGACCATTTGGAAGACTGTGAATATCGATATTCACTCATCAATAATATAGTTCAACATACTGCAAACGAAAGTATAAATACAAAATTTAATGAGGATGATAGTCACCTCTCAATTGGAAATAAATACAGGTAAAACTGCAGATGGATGTACACTTACAGCTGAACACTTCAAATATGCAGTAAAAAGTATTGTACCAAGCATTGTATATTTTTTTAACATCATACAATCGGGAAAAATCCCAAGTCTTCAAGACAGGAATTTTAACACCAGTCCATAAGAAAGGAAAAGATCCGACATTGACAACCAACTATAGGGGCATTACTGTAACATCGGTACTAGGGAAAATATTTGAATATGCACTTCTTGAAAAAATGCCTAAGCTGAATAATAACCAATCAGATCTGCTATTTGGATTTACAAAAGGACAATCACCTATCATGGCAGCCTTAATAGTTTCAGAAGTCATTCTACAAGCAAAACAATAAACATCAAATCTCTATTTGGTCACATTAGACAGCCAAAAGGCATTTGATGTTGTACACCATATGCTACTCTTGGAGAAACTCTACTATGAAGTTCCACCTGAAATCTGGAAAGTAATTCAATATCTCTACTCTGACATGTCATCACAAGTGAAATGGAATGGATATACAAGCAAACATTTCAATATAAAGCAAGGAGTAAGACAGGGTGGAGTCCTTTCAACTCACCTGTACAAGTCATATATCAATGATCTGCCACTGGAGCTGGAAAAAAGAGGATTAGGTCTTACAATTGGATTGGAATACTGCGGCTGCCCGTTATGTGCTGATGATATAGTACTTATGTCCACAGATGATGCAGAGATACAAACAATGCTAGACATAGCTTATAAGTACTCCTGCCAACATAGATACAATATCCATCCACAAAAGAGCACATTAATTAAAACGGAAAGAAATAAGATGAAAAATCTGACTGAACCAATAAAATTAGGCGAAAAGCCATTACAAACAGACAATCAAACGGTACATCTAGGAATTATTAGAGCAGATAAGAACGAAACCAAACTAAACATTCAGGAACATATCAGTATTGCACGGAAAACGCTATATTCCCTGATTCCAGTCGGACTGAATGGAAAAAATGGACTCGACCCACTAACAGCATATAAGATCTACCAAGCATATGTATTACCTAGATTTCTATATGGACTCTAAGTGCTTCCGTTAAATGTATCTCAAATAACAGAACTGAAGCAATGTCATACTAAAACTCTGAAATGCTTACAATCTCTTCCAGTCCGAATAGCAACATCAGCAGTATACCTTCTTCTCGGTGCGCTACTCATAGAAGCAGAGCTGCATAAGAGACAACTAAGCAGCCTGCTCTACTCAATATTAGCCTCAGAGAACAGAAAGCTGAAGAACCTGATGGAAAGACAGCAGACGGCCAATAAAAATAATCCGGAAAGCTTTTTCACGAGAATACAAGATATACTGGACTTGTACAACTTGCCACCAATGCATGTGCTTGTTGATGCATTGCCAACTAAGTTAACATGGAAACTAGGAATCAAGTTGAACATAGCGGAAAAATGGACTAATAAACTATCAGAAGAAATTGAAGGAAAAAGTACAATGAAACTATGTAACAGGGACATATTAAAAATTCACGGTGCTCATCCAGTCCGGAACTCATTGCCTTCAGTTACACGTGAGGTGAAGAAAGCCCAAATTAAGGTCAGGTTGCTCACAGGTACATACCTGCTTCAATCTGATATACAAAGGTTTTCAATGGAAAAGGATGAACAAAAATGTGAACTGTGCCAAATTGAACAGGAAAACATGGAGCACTTCCTATTAAGATGTCCAGCTCGTAATGAGAAAAGGAAAGCAACATTGTCTAGTGTAAACAATATGCTATGATAGAATAAATTCAAAACATACAGATTACAATAGTGATAATGATAATATTGGATTGGAAAACAGGTATGTACCTTTACAAATTCCTCTCCACAAATATTGCTAAATAATGGATGGCTGCTCTGAACACAATATGGTTTATGTTGATCAATATAAATATGTAATTGATGTTATATAGTGATGTAATATAATATAATATAATATAATATAATATAATATAATATAATATGGGTGACCTTTGGAACCACACAAGTATCAGATGTATAAGGTGTACAGATTTCCTGGCAAAATTCAATTAATGAAGAATAATAGAAAGTTTAAAATATATAGATATAGCTATATCAATCTCTTTGATAATAATATGAAATTTTGAACTAACTTGAAATTATCAGAATTTTCAGTGTCTGACAACGAAGAATTTCCATACAAGACATTTTCAATATTGACATCACCGGAGAATTGTCTAAGCATCTCCTGCCTTTGAATCGAATAACGAGGACAAAGTAACAGGAAATGTCCAGACGACTCAATATGTTTACATGTACAGAAGGGATCGTCAACTAAGTTTCTCTTGAATAAATGATCCCTTAAGCCACTGCTTTCGGTACGGATTCTAGTATGTAACACTTGTCCAAGTCTACTACCACAATAGAAAAACTTGGGAATCGTTCTTTTATTCTTTAAATGCATTTTAAAGGTAGATAATGAGCTATTTTTGATGTAACTAGGGAGTGCATTCCATAGGCGAACGGTAGATGGGAGAAAACTATTGTAATGAAACGACGTACGGGATTGAACGGGGTCTAAGCGGTCGGAATGACGGGTTCCGTAAGGATGGATTTGGTCAATGGTCGGAGGAACAAGGGTCGACAGATAGTATGGAGTTTCGTTATTGACCATCTGATGGAAAATTATAAGTTTATGGTTTGTTCTCCTCTCCCCGAGGGATTCCCATCCTGACTCTTTTAAAAGGGTATCCAAACTAGTAAGTTTGGTTGCACCGGTAACGATTCGTGCGGCCTCGTAATTGACTTGCTCAAGTCTATCTTTCAGGTACTGAGGGCAATTATCCCAGATTACGTCCGCGTATTCTAGGATTGGGCGAATGTATGAGAAGTACATAGATTCTAACGTTTTGCCATCGACTCGAAATTTCAATCTACGCAACATCTGTTATACGCCTGAGTATAAATTTCGTCAATGTGAGCATGCCAATTACCGTCACTAGAAATATGCACTCCTAGGTGCTTATGAGATTCGACTGTTTTAATAACCTTACGATCCATAATAAGAGGTGGTTGATATGCAGGGTCCTTTTTCTTTGAAATGACAAGACTTTCAGTTTTATTAGGGTTAAATTTAACAAGCCACCTGTCTGCCCACTTTTGAATTCGATTCATGTCATTATTGTGGCAGATAGAGGAAACTAACGTGTTATCAACTATGGCATATAAACTCGTATCGTCGGCAAATAGCTTAATTTCACAGCTAACTTCACAACAAATATCATTAATGAAAACTAAAAATAATAGGGGTTCAAGGATAGAACCTTGGGGCACACCGGAGTTTATTAATGAAAGAGAAGATTCATGTCCGTTAAATACCACCCTTTGTTTACGGTCCGAAAGATAGCTAGATAGCCATAGAAGAAGATTTCTGGTTATGCCCATCTTTTTCAGTTTGAAGAACGCCTTGCTTATGTCAAAGAAGACGATACGTATATCTTTGCCCTCGTCTAGGGCTTTACCAAATTCATTAGCTACGTATAAAAGTTGATTCCTGGTCGAGTCATTGCGAATAAAACCAGACTGATGCTCTGACAAGAGATCACGGGTGCAATTCATAAGGTGTTTATATACACATCTTTCAAATGATTTACTTATGACCGATAATAAGGAAATCGGGCGATAATTACTAACGAGGTTTTTTTCCCCTTTTTTATAAACTGGAATTACGTTTGCAATTTTCCAAGACAGTGGAAAATACATATTTACAAGACTGAGATTAAAAATATGACAAAGCGGGCGCGCAATAATATCGCTTGCTATTTTTAGCAATCTCGGGCTGATTCCATCAGGACCATAAGCTTTGGTTATATTCATGATCTGAAGCACGTCTTTAACTTCCTCTTCGCGAAGGACAAGTGTATCTAGACAGTTATCAGGAGGCGAATCATTTGCTGGTAAGGACTTATTACTGTCATCTAAATTTGACTGAGATGCGAAAAATGTATTAAAAGCTTCGGCTTTTTCGAGATCATTGCAAATAATTTCATCATTATCAAGAAGAGGTGGGATAGAGGAGACGCGAGTTTTGAAATCTGCTACCTTAGATGCCAATTTCCACCATTCTCGAATACTTAAAAGATTCGGAACGAAGTTTGCTAATAGAATTGTCGAGGAACTCTTGTTTCCGATTCCTGATAATATTAATAGTCCTATTTCGAAATTTGCGGAATTTAGACCAGTGATCCGGATTGTTGGTCTTTTTAGCCTTTTTGTGCAGTCTGTTGCGTTTTCTAATTGCGCGTCGGACTGAATTATTAATCCATGGTGGTTCGGATTTACGTACGGTAATAATTTTACTTGGGATTGATGCTAGCGCCGCCTGTGTGAGAAGGTTCGAAAACTTATCAACTAAAGTGT
This sequence comes from Gigantidas platifrons, assembly GCA_002080005.1. Taxonomy (NCBI): domain Eukaryota; kingdom Metazoa; phylum Mollusca; class Bivalvia; order Mytilida; family Modiolidae; genus Gigantidas; species Gigantidas platifrons. The sequence goes on along the minus strand of MJUT01046328.1, from coordinate 43,570 downwards.
TAATGTAGGTTTCTAATAGGACAAGGTCCCAGTCAACGGCTGACAACTTTTCACGAAACAATTCGTAATTGCCACGATCATAAAGCCAAATACGACGCTTGAAACAAGTAGAGACTGGTTTGTCAAATTTAAGAATTCCGTAGATCGGGCAGTGATATCGTGTATTTTGACCGAGAAATGGTTGCCCGACATGAACTAAGTCAAGAAAGTTATTATTATTGGCTATAGCGAGATCGAGACACGAACTCGAGTTTTCAGTGAAGTGAGTTGGTTCATTTATAAATTGAAACATGTCGTATTTTAATAAAATATTTTTTAGCTTCTCGCTTTTATCTAAGCTGAAACAAACCTTAATTCAATCAACTGGACAAGACAAATGGACAGAGAATATTGTAGGGAATAAAACATTATTATTACAAACCATTATTGATGTTAGTGTTGTGGCAGATGAATTAAATATAAATCAGGAAAACTGTAAGGAGATCGAAACGATCAGCAGGACTCTTTGCTATGATCTCCATGTTCAGAGAACATTAATGTATAGAAGGATTAAACTTACAGGCTGATTGGCATTAATGACCCTGGGCATGGCCAAGTTAGTAAACAGTAATTTTGTTTTATCTTTTTAAAGTATATTTTTATTAGTTGATTGATAATTAATATTTAACTTCATAAAATAATTGATTTTAGGTTTGTAAATTTTGTAAATAATTTTATCATGCAAACATTTATTACTTTTTAATAATTAAAAGTAATACCTTTTTTAATACTAATTACCCTGTCAGTAAATACCAAGTTAGCAAACAGTAACCATGTTTTACCTTTTAAAAGTATATTTTTATTAGTTTATTGATAATTAATATCAAACTTAATAATAATATAATAAAATAATACTGATACATATAATATAAATGAACCCAATCCTT
>MJUT01046328.1:0-18276 GCA_002080005.1 Gigantidas platifrons | reverse complement strand
GTTGGTCTAGAACAAAGCGGACCTCATCACCATCTCATTTAAAATTAACTTGTTCTCGTCAAGATATAGCTGCAAAACTGCTGAATTGGGATTAAACAACAATCACTCACTCACTATTATTAGCAATGACACAAGTTCTTGGTCATATAAATGTGATTAAAACCATATAGGGGCCGTCATGCTCCTGATCGTGTGGTAGTTGGATTTACAAATACTTATGCAAGCAGTGCCTATCACCACAAAATTTGTGAGTTCAAATCCTGCTCATGGCGACGTGTACTCGATACAACATAATGTGATCAAGTTTAACAGTGGCTTGCAGAAGGTCAGGGTATTCCGGTTTCCCCCACCAATTAAACTGACCACCATGACATAACTGAAATATTATTGAAAGTGGCATTAAACATCATAACTCTACCCACTCCCCCCCCCACCCCCATATTACCCAAAACTAAAGTAATTAACAAAGATGGAAATGAAAAGGATATGTGAATTTTCACCACCAGGTAAAAAGGGACAGGTAAATCGAAATATCAACTGCACCATGAATAAAACTATGCTTACATTAACTCCTGACCTTTTAAATCTAACAAGATGTTGCACACTACGTCGTGCTAAGAATACCCCCACTCGTTCATTTGTAAGTCGCACTGTAAACAGGAAGTAGATGTGCAGTAAACCTGGAAAGGGGAGACACGGTACAAGTCACCATGCCAAAGCCATATATCAAATATAAAATCATTTCTTCAGGTAGATGCTGAGATAACTGTTACGAAAGTTTCATTACGGCAAACATGAAAAATTCTAAGTCGCACTGTAAACAGGAAGTAGATGTGCGTTAAACCTGGAAAGGGGAGACACGGTACAAGTCACCATGCCAAAGCCATATATCAAATATAAAATNCCCCCCCCCCCTTATTACCCAAAACTAAAGTAATTAACAAAGATGGAAATGAAAAGGATATGTCAATTTTCACCACCAGGTAAAGAGCAGGGTTCGAAATTACTGTAGGTCCCGATATATCCCGAGGCTAGAAGAATTGTGCTCGGTCTAGACCAAGGTGTATTATCGTAGACCGTGTGTCTAGGTGATTTACGACTATCAATTTCCCGAAATTGTATTCCGCACGGACATCGTGTTCTATCTTATGTAAAATCCTTGGTCATATCGGCACTTGAAATAAACTACTCTTTTCTCCGCTATATGTAAGAACCTATGGCATATTCCATTTAGTGGTGAAATATGTCTGTCAAATCTAAAAAGGCATATATTTTTTTTTTGCTATTCAAATTGAAGTGTGATTTCCGGTTTTACTATCATTCAGTGAAAAATGAATTAATAAAAACAATTATTGGAAGCAAGTTTTATAATTTGAAAAAATTACAAATATAAAAGATGTCAAAACTTGATAACTTTGACGGAAAAAAGTTCCCATAATTTGGAAGGTTGTTAATTTGACAATTTTCCTGGCGGTAAGAAACCGTCTCAGCTGTCTAGCCGTTTTCATTTTGTACAGTAAAGGATAAATGTGATATACGTTATAAATTCAAGAAGATAAAAATAATTTGAAGACAAATTATAAACTTCTGAAATCTAGGTTGATTCTTGACTTATATCTGTCAAAAAAATTATGTTCGCAACGCAGCCGAAAAATTCGGAATGGATGACGACAGCAATCAAAACAGACGGTTTTCTTGTTGTAATAGATGTTTTTCAAAGGAACAATGGTGTAATATCTACAAACTTATTTTAATGAAAGTGTTATGCACAAACATGTTTTGTGAACATAAATTCTGTCAAAATCTATTCCTAACGTACGCAACCTAACCAGGAATAATTAACAGAGTTATCGGTCTGTCATCCAAGATCACGCCGCATCAAACTCCTCGATAAATAGCGAGATTTGAAAGAAATGGCCGACATTGATATTGGACGCTATTATTTCTCATTAAACTTTGCACCAAACATTGTCTGTCAATTTTTTTTATGTTTGCGTTGCTTTACGATCGCACAGGTGGTTGTTGATTTGGTGTTCTGGAGAAGATTTACAACATACTTATGAGGAAATCATAGTTTTTTTGCATTGGGAAGTCGATAAAAATATTTGTTTTTATTGACAAGGTCTTAATTTTTGTGTTTACGTTTTCATAACATCTGGACGGAACTAAATTTTGTGATCATAACATATTGACGGACATATTATGTTAGCAACACTTCAGTCCGTCAAATGTTTTATGTTAGCAAATCTTAAAGGGGTATTTTATTGAACTTCAAGTCAATCTTAGATTACTTGGTCCATACTTCTTATTGTCTTTTTTTCATTTATCTAACATTTCTGAGTAAAATTTTGATGACAACATTGAATACAACGAAGATATTGAAAATAATTGTGTTGCTAACATAAAAAATGTCTATCAAAATTCTGTCATTTTTTTTATGTTCACAACATCCATTTTTTAAATGTTAATTATAAGCTTATTAAGCCGTAGACTTCCTTTTGGAAAACAAATCTTCCCTTGTAATAGCTGCACCCATGTACATCAGAAAAATTTCCCATTATAAATATTTTTATTTTTTGATCTGATGGGAGTTTTTTGGCTCTATTATTTGGAATATGCCATATGCCTGTCCGTGTTTGTTTTTGTTTTTTTTTTTTATTTTGCTTTTTTTCGTGTGAAAATTGTATAAAAGAGATGAGTTAGAGGTAATCAAGCTGGAAACAGAGCAATAATAATTATTTGAATAAAATTATAAGATCACTTATGTTAAAAACACGATAATTGATTTACTCTAGCTATGCCAAAGTTGGATAAACGAAAATCGTAATCTTGCCATTCTTGCAAGCAGACACGCATTGGCTGCGTTCATACGATAGTGTAACAGCTGTCACACAACGATTTTCACGATTATTTCCTCTTAACCACTGTAAACACTAATCACAATTATAAATCTACCTGAAACTTGGCGAAAGAATTTTGTAATTTTTGTAACATCGCGATCGTGATCATAAACTTTTCTTCTTTTTGACATTTCGACTGGTAACTTGAACTGTNCAAAACAGACTCAGAATGCAGGATTTTGCATGTAATTATTAAAAAAAATTCTTTGGGGGGGGGGGATGCCCCCCAAACCCCCTTAGCAGATTTGGATCGCTTTGCAACCGTCGCCGCAAATACAGGTCTAGACATTTTCCTTCGGGGCTAGAATATATTAAATCAGTCTAGCCCTGCAGTCTAGACATCAATTCCCATTAAATTCTATCCCTGAAAGAGGGACAGGTAAATCGAAATATCAACTGCACCATGAATAAAACTATGCTTACATTAACTCCTAACCTTTTAAATTTAGAAATACTCCTGACCTTTTAAATCTAAAAATAGCCTGTAGATCAAAACAGACTTACCAGTCATATTTCCAACATCTTCTGTAGAAGGCTCTGGTACTTCATTGCTATCAACATTTGGATGTGGAAATGTCTCGATTGCTTCAATTAAATCACTAATATGAACTTCATCCTTCGGTGGTTTTCCTTGAAAAGATAAAGGAATATATTGGTATATCTCTATACAATAGTCCCCTGTCTTGTAAGGCCACCCATTCTGAAATGAAAAAGTGGCCTTATAAGAGGGGTGATCTCTCTTAAGGGGGACAATATAGCAGTATTTTACTATCTCAGAGCATATGAAATTTGTCCTGATGGTGGCCTTTGGTGTGAGTGGCCTTATAAGAGTGGTGGCCTCTCCTGACAGAAATTGACCAACCAGAAACAAGAATTGCCAATGGCGGTCATGTTTGTTAACGGATCGGAACAAAATGACAAATTTTATTAGAGGACCTTCCATAGATGGTTCCTACCAAGCTTCGATATATTTGGCCAAGCGGTTTCATAGGAGAATTTTGTTTTAGAAATTGACCACCCAGAAACAAGAATTCCCTATAGCGGTCATATTTGTTAACGGATCGGAACAAAATGAGAAATTTTAATAGAGGACCTCCCATAGATGGTTCCTACCAAGCCTCGATTCATTTGGCCAAGTGGTTTCAGAGGAGAAGATTTTTTAGAAATTGACCAATCAGAAACAAGAACTACCTATATCGTGGCCATATTTGTTAACGGATCAGGATGAAATGAGCAATCTTAAGTTAAGCAAAGTTAACCTTCACAAGTAGATTTCTTTGCCCAAATGTATCACGAGTCCTGATTACACCACTGATATATTCCTCAGTGTAAAATAAAATCAATCTGCTTAGATGATCAGGTCAAACATGTACAGTAGTCTCCCTCATATAAGGCCACCCCCTTTGCTTTGAAAAAGTGGTCTTATAAGCAGGGTGGCCTCTCTCGAGGCATACAATGTAGATTATTTTATTATCTCAGTGCTGTAATCTGGCCTGATAAGAAGGAAGGCCTTTGGTGTGCTGGGCCTTATAAGAAGGGACAACTGAAATCTGGTCTGATAAAAGAGGAGGCCTTTAGCAGAAGGGACCCAAAATCTGGTCTGATAAGAGAGGAGGCCTTTGGTAGAAGGGGAATCTGAATCTGGTCTGATAAGAGATGAGGCCTTTAGCAGAAGGGGCATCTAAAATTTGGTCTGATAAAAAGGGGATGCCTTTAGTGGGAGGGTTCTTATAAGAAGGGGCATATGAAATATGGTCTGTTACGAGGGGAGGCCTTTGGTGGGATGGGCCTTATAAAAGGGGGCATATGAAATCTGGTCTGACAAGAGGGGAGGCCTTTGGTGGGATGGGCCTTATAAGAGGGGGCATATGAAATATGGTATGTTACGAGGGGAGGCCTTTGGTGGGATGGGCATTATAAGAGGGGGCATATGAAATATGGTCTGACAAGAAAGGAGGCCTTTCGTGGGATGGGCCTTATCAGAAGGGGCATATGAAATCTGGCCTGATAAGAGGGGAGGCCTTTGATGGGATGGGCCTTATAAGAGAGGGCATATGAAATCTGGCCTGATAAGAGGGGAGGCCTTTGGTGGGATGGGCATCATAAGAGTGGGCATATGAAATCTGGTCTGATAAGAGGAGGCCTTTAGTGGGATGGGCATTATAAGAGGGGGCATATGAAATCTGGCCTGATAAGAGGGGAGGCCTTTGGTGGGATGGGCATTATAAGAGGGGGTATATGAAATCTGGCCTGATAAGAGGGGAGGCCTTTCGTGGGATGGGCATTATAAGAGGGGGATATGAAATCTGGCCTGATAAGATGGGAGGCCTTTGGTGTGATGGGCCTTATAAAGAAGGAGAGTACTGAAGACTTTAAGGGATTTGAATTAGATTACTAGTATCATTAATATTACCTGTGAAAATTGCAATCGCTTCTTTTGTAATCCTGATCTTCTCTGATTTCTCAGAATGAGAATCTTGAACACAATTAATACCTGAAAATAAACAAGCCAATCTCATACAACATTGATTGACAACAAAATGAAGGCCGATTCACACTGATTTTATGGTATGAGTTATGCTCATTGTTGAAGATCTTACAGTGACTGTGAAATGTAGAACAGCAATAACAGCACTGTTCCTTCACTTTAATTTGGGTCTAAGTGTTATGTTGGATAGTCTCTCATGTTTATTTACATTCATATCCTTTCTTACTACAAGCTGTCAACTTTAATTTGTGTCTAAGTGTAATTAAGAAATAAATCATGGAAGCTAGAATGTCCGCCAACCCATGTTAAAACTCAAAACACATTCTGGCTTCCATGAATTATTTTGATTCTGTTACGTCTAAGAGTACAAATACGGTAGTATACTTTGATTGGAAGACGGTTATTTATATTTAAGCTTGCGGAATATGTCGCACACATTTATACTGCCAAATTCGAGCAGACGATAATTCATCAACATGTACATTTATGACGGAAAAGTCAGTCACATGCACCGGCACATGTGCCAATGAGATTATACCCAATCAATAAATCGCTCGTTTGTTCACAAAGCGAAAGAAGGACGTCATGTTATAATGTTGGATCGTCTCTTATGTTCATTTACAACCATAAAATCCTCTCTTACTACAAGCTGTTCCTTTACCTTAATTTGTGTCTAAGTGTAATGTTAGATAGTATCCCATGTCTAAGTGTAATCTTGGATAGTCTCTCATGTTCGTTTACATCCATATCCTTTCTTACTACAAGCTGTTCTTTTACTTTAATCTGTGTCTAAGTGTAAAGTTGGATAGTCTCTCATATTCATTTACATCCATACCCTTTCTAACTACAAGCTGTTCCTTTACTTTAATTTGTGTCTAAGTGTAAAGTTGGATAGTCTTGCATGTTCGTTTACATCCATATCCTCTCTTACTACAAGCTGTTCCTTTACTTTAATTTGTGTCTAAGTGTAATCTTGGATAGTCTCTCATGTTCATTTACATTTATATCCTCTCTTACTACAAGCTGTTCCTTTACTTTAATTTGTGTCTAAGTGTAATGTTGGATTAAGTCTCTCATGTTTATTTACATTCATATCCATTCTTACTATAAGCTGTTCCTGTAGATGGCAACAAGTTGGTAGCTTGGTGGCTACTAAAATGCTGTTAGGGCTAGATTGTCAAAATGTATTTGGCACAGACTGTGGACCGAACAAAGTTTTACTGGTCTTGGAGTCGAGGATCAGTGCTTATCGTGAGGACTGATTTTAAACACCTAGTAAAGTGTTTAGTGTAGGGGTGATTTTAATTTAATTATATGGATGGCCAAAAGGTCCATAAATAAATGTACTGGTAGGCCACAATAATATTCTGCAGTTTGGTTATACAAATCAATTTAGTGATAATTACCTCTTCCTCTGTTAGACCATCCATTATCTCCTTGTGGACCAACAGCATAGCCAGACCATCCATTATTTCCTTGTGGACCAACAGCATAGCCAGACCATCCATTATTTCTTTGTGGACCAACAGCATAGCCAGACCATCCATTATAAACTTCTGGACCAACAGCATAGCCAGACCATCCATTATATACTTGTGGACCAACAGCATAGCCAGACCATCCATTATATACTTGTGGACCAACAGCATAGCCAGACCATCCATTATATCCTTGTGGACCAACAGCATAGCCAGACCATCCATTATCTCCTTGTGGACGAACAGCATAGCCATTGGATATTGTCTGCAAGAAACATAAAACTGGCTTTGATTGATATATACATGCACATGCAATTTTTCAGATTTATCACATTTATCTCGGCGAATACTAGTTACTCCATGCTAACCTATCTTTGCCCTTACTCATTAGATCCTTACTAAGTCTTAATGATGATTAATTATTGGAGGAGACGCAGACAAAAACCAATTTATAGGCTTCCGTTTGAATATTAGGATTGGATTTGATCTATTGTGTTTAATGCCACTTTCAGCAATTTTTCAGCTACATCGTGGCGACCAGTTTTAGTGGTGGAAGAAGTCGGAGTACCCAGAGAGAACCACCGACCATGGGCAAGCAACTGGTAAACTTTATCACTTGCGGCTGCGAGTCCAGTGCACCTTTTTTGTAATTTACAAAGCCGGGTGCGAACCCACGCCGTATTGGTGATAGGCTTGTATGAGTTGTTAGATAATCCAACTACTTAACTCATTGAGCCACCCGGGCCCTATATTAGGATTGGACTAGGCCAAAAATAAAAATAGGTTTGTTTGCTGTTTTTTTCAGTTTTGCATTTGCGGTAAATCCGGATTTGTACTTTTCCGGTTTGATCCGCTTTTTATTGTAACTGGAACTTGTTCTCGATTGTCGGAAGTACTCGTATATAATATGCATATTTTTTCTAAAAAGAAAATAAAATAAAAGGCCGTTGGCCACTGGTCCCCCGACGTCAAGGTTATATGGTAAGATTAAATTTTGAAACTACTGTAAACTAGAGGTTCAGATGAGAGCTTGTATCACTCACCTGACTTAAATAATTCTGAAAGGGGACCACCGAAGGACCATTTTGAAGTAAAATAAAGGGGAGTAACTCTGGTTAGATTTGTTGAAAAATCATCATTATCGAACTTGACCTAGATATTCATGAGTTACATTTAAATACCAAACCTAGTTTCAATCAGACTTTTTGTTCACAAGTTATAATTTGGAAACCAGAAAATTAGCAATTTTGAGATATAAAAAGGGGCATAACTCCAGTAAAAATTGTTGAAAAATTGTCATTATCGAACTTGATCTAGATATTCATAAGATACACTTACATGCCACACCTAGCTTCAATCTGACTTTTTATTCACAAGTTATCATCTGGAAACCAATTCTGGACACACAGATGAAGTATAAAAAAGGATGTAACTCAGGTAAGATTTGTCGAAAAACGATCGCTATCGAACTTGACCTAGATATTCATTAGATACACTTACATACCAAACTTAGTTTCAATCTGATTATTTGTTCCCAATTTATCATCTGGAAACCAAATATTTAGCAATTTTGAGGTATCAAAAGGGGCATAACTCTAGTAAAAATAGTCGAAAAATTGTCATTATCGAACTTGACCTAGTTCTTCATAAGATACACTTACATACCACACCTAGCTTCAATCTGACTTTTTATTCACAAGTTATCATCTGGAAACCAAGCACACGGACGGACGACACCCATTTCTATAGTCCCCTTCGACGAAGCGTCGGGGGACAAAAAAAACCTACCTACCTACCCTCCCCTTCTAAGTATGGGTAGGCCAACAGCAAACAAAGATATTTTTAAGTCTGGCCCTACCCAATCTACTGTCATGGTTGCATATGACTAACACTAACACACTAATGGTCACTTGCATACCTCAGATTTAATTGTAATTGTAATTTTAAGTCCAGTTCAACTTTATAACTTCATTTGAATGTCTTCATTATGCACACAAGTATGTACAGCTATAAATAAAATACTAAATTTGTTTCATAAAAACATGGATTATTTTACTGATGGATTAGGGGTGGGGTTATGGTGTTTAATGCCACTTTCAGCAATACTTCAATTATATCATGGCAGTCAGTTTTATTGGCGGATTTTACTGATGAAATTGATAGTGTAAATATATGACTGATTAGGGGAGAAAACATAATTAGAGACAGACACACCCTTTATTAAAATTACATGCAGGCTTAATTTATTGATAGATTTATGTAAGGAACGTGTATTGACAAGATATATATACCAAACTACTCTTTAAAATTCTGAACTTTGTATTGTTCTTGTCATAGATCTACTCTAGTCAACAAAATAATCAGGTCAAAAAAGGGGGGTGGGGGTCAAGTTATCAAACATACCTCAACATTTTCATCATGTATCATTTTATATCCACTGGGTTCAGTATCTAATATGATTCCAATCAACTCATTCGCTTGTTGATTTTCACAGACTTCTGTAGTTTTTAATATTTCTGGAAAATAAAAAAGACAATCACTGGTTCAAATTAAATAATAATTACTAAAATTTGTAATTAATGTTCTTCCCTCAAATATCGCCCCTTCCACCAAATATCACCCTTTTTATCAGACCTCTGCCACCATAGACCAACCAACATATCAGGCCCCTTAATCTTCCACCAAAGGTCCTCCTCCTACTAGAGTAGATTTCAGATGTACTGAGATAGTAAAATACTACTAAATTGTTTCCCTATACATAGGCTATCCCTCTTAAAAGGTCATGTTACGATTGCAGAAGGAATGACCTTATAAGACAGTGGTAATGACTGTACATCTATAGCTAACTGCAGCAATACTACACAAAATAATAAAGCTACACTTTGACTGTACAGGATCATTTGTAGGTGATACCATTGAAAGCTATTCAAACACTGCTTGTTTATGCCATTTTCAGGCAAATTTGGCAATTCAATGTTTTGAACTTTTCAACATTGCAGGATAAACACAATTGTACATGTACATTTTCGGTAAATAATGAATTTATTTGCACTCACTGCGAGACAGGCCAGAAAAGTCTCCCAGTACATGTATATAGACAATATACATATACATTGTCTGCAATTTATATAAACTTTATTTGAACAATCTTTAGAAACAGGGAGAAAGATGTGCCTCTGACAAGCTTTTCTGTGGCCTGTCTCAGAAAGTGCAAATTAATTTCATATTGTGGGTGACAGAGCGATTATTGATCATTGTCAAGTGAGCATTTTTCTTAGATATTGTACTCAAGCCCTCAAGACGAGCATGCTAATCATTACATCACTGATGTGGTTATTTGCTTTATTAGAGGGGGGAACTTTATATAAATAATCTATCCCAGGCAAACTTTATTTTAAATGATATATAGATATTTATAACTAGAACTGTGAGTGACCTCACTGAGTGATACCCCCCGCTTGCAGTTTAGTAGGAGTTGCACTTACAAGGTACATGCCCGCCCCCCCTTTTCGTGAAAGTATAAGTTCCCCTTTTAAATTTCGGACAGCAACCATATTCCTTCATGCACTTCTGCAGGTAGTGTACTACAACTGTGTAAAGTTTCACAAAAATCCAATACGCTGTTGAGGAGGAGTTGCACTGACAAGGTACATGTCCCCCCCCCCCCTTTCGTGAAAGTATAAGTTAAATTATCTCCCCTTCCAAATTTTGGACAGCGACCATATTCCTTCATGCACATCTGCAGGTAGTGTACTACAACTGTGTAAAGTGTCACAAAAATCCAATAAGCCGTTTAGGAGGAGTTGCGCTGACAAGGTACATGTCCCCACCCTCTTTTCGTGAAAGTATAAGTTGAATCATCTCCCCTTCCAAATTTTGGACAACGACCATATTTCTTCATGCACATCTGCAGGTAATGTACTACAACTGTGTAAAGTTTCACAAAAATCCAATAGGCTGTTTAGGAGGAGTTGCGCTGACAAGGTACATGCCCCCCCCCCCCTTTTCGTAAAAGTATAAGTTGAATTATCTCCCCTTCCAAATTTTGGACAGCGACCATATTTCTTCATGCACATCTGCAGGTAGTGTACTACAACTATGTAAAGTTTCACAAAAATCCAATATGCCATTTAGGAGGAGTTGCGCTGACAAGGTACATGGATGGACGGACGGACAGGGTGATTCCTATATACACCCCAAACTTTGTTTGCGGGGGGTATAATAACAGACATATATCTTACCAAACTCCCCTGTAGTCGTCATGGTGTTAAACTGCATAACTTTATCTGCAGCTACATCCAAGGACATTCTGTCTTCAGGGTTGTATTCTAATAGACCTTTAACAACATCTCGTATTTTTGGTTCTAACTCCTCTGGCATTTTCACTTCTGGTGACCTGATGTCACGAAATATTGGTGCCTTTTCATGGTCTGCTGTATTAGGTGGGAAATGGAACATTTCAAAAACAATAATACCCAGGCTATACAAGTCTATTCTCTTGTCATATCTTCCACTTTTTAGTTCAGGAGCACTATAGATCTTTGTTCCTATATATGTTGTTAAACCTTTCCTGCTGACTTCATCATCGGATCCATCGGTACATAAGACAGCAGTCTGTCTTGAGCTGCCAAAATCTCCTATTTTAATGATATCAGAATATGTTAAAAAAATATTGTTAGGATTTAAATCCCGATGCATGATACCATTATCATGGATGTATTTCAGTCCGTCGAAAATTTGTTTCAAAATTTTGATTCTTTTTTCTGTTTCTTGAGTAGAATTGAAATTATACATAAATGACTTTAATGTTTTCTCACAATACTGCATTTGAATGCAAAAGTATTTGTATTCCTTCTTAAATATGTCATCATAGTCTTTCAATTTAACTGAAGTGTAATACCTCACAATATTCTCATGCTTCAATTTGGATAGTGTTTCTATCTCTCTTGTCAACTGCATTATTTCATCTTCATCATCTGATTTCTGAAGGGGAATAACTTTGAAAGCGTATACATTTTTATCAAGTTTATGTTGAACTTTGAACACTGCACCATATCCTCCTTCACCAAGGATTTTAATGACTTCATACTGTTTTTCTACGGAATCGTCATTTAATCTGAATTTTGTTATTTCTTCAATTGTTGGAAAACATGGCTCTATACTTTGTGTAGTACAATCTCTACTACAGCTCCCTGTACTAGAGTCTGATTCCAGGCTTCTTTCACTGCTTGTTCTAGAATCAGCACTGTTATTGGACGACATTATTCTGGAAACATAGAAAAAAAACAATTAAGGTACATTTGTAACTTTGATATTCATTTTCTGAATTCTTGGTTATTATAGTATCAGCTATGTAACAGTAGCTCTTAGGTTCTTGTTGTTTTTTTTTGTGAATATGGTCACACAAAAAAAAAACATACAAGTGGCTGATTGTAGTATTAGTGTCACCAGTGTCAATGACTGCTCATGATTTAATTAAAATATTAACCATTGGAAATTGTGCACTGTGAGTTCATTATTGGCATGGAAAATAAAGCTTATTTGTTGGATTTCTACAACTTGTAACTAGTGCCATTGTATATTGTGTTTTCGATTGTCTTGTGAATTCGACCTATTTGTTTTTGTTGTTCTCATTCAATCGTGCATAACTTGGTGATGTCATTTTTGGTTGCTAACAATCATAAAGAAAGCAATCAGTATATGTGGAATCAGTCCTATGTTAAATAATGTAAATTCATGTCTATTAAAGTTTTTATCAACTTTTCTTAACGTTCTTTTTAGTAACTTCTAAAATCCACAAAATTCCTGAAAGTAAGAATGGTGAACTGTAAAACTGTAGTAAAATAAACTTCATATTCGAGACCTTCAATCAGTTGATGCAACTAGCATGCGAATTCAGGGCATAAAATCTATATTTTTCAGATGGAAATTGTGCATGCATATTACATAAATATTGTTTAATAAAATAATACATTTTTATAGTAGATTCAACACACTAAACAACATGAATCTATATGAAATATTAAATGATATTATAATGTAGTTTAAGATATCATTCAAGTCATTGTATCTAAAGTTTGTAGTTGTCTACAAGTACAACATTAACTAAATAAAAATCATTGGAATGGAGGGAAATTTGAATTTCTTAAATTTGATTTGAACCATATATTCTAATAAAAAAATAACAATGATACCAGCAATTTCAGCACAAAATAATCAAGTGATGATGAAATGGTAATTATCTGAAATTGATACGTTTCCAAATGAAGATTTTGTCCTCTTTTTTACAATAGGCAGAAAATACAAGACACCATATTTCGTAATTAAAGCAAATTTCAATTTCCATCACTTAAAAACAATTAACATGCTATATCTCTCCTGGTCCCTCAAGTTCAATGGTATCCTCGGACTCATTCCAACCTCTGTACCCAGACATAGGACTCCTCCAGTCTGCATCCATTCAGTGTGACGAAGGATTGAAACACACACTTTTGACAAAGACATGGAAAAAAGCATCCAAATACAAGTTTCCCTTGAGGTATTTTATGATAACTGTTCTTAAGAATAGATGTCTGGGCACCTGTAAAAACGGTGCTTTTCTGTTTTTTATGTACTTTTATAAATTATCCCAAATAGAACATAATTTCTAGGTTCTCGTGCTCTCCCTAATCTGTTTTCATGATGCCCTGTTACCCATATAAATTGCCAAATCAATATAAAATAAGAAAAGCCAACTCCATCCTTGTCACTTTTTATGCCTTTGTACGTCATAATTGTGAAAATGAGCTTGATTTATTCCCACATCATTTTTTCACGAGAAATGGGCATGAGAACCAAGGAATCAAAAAAAAAATTTATGGGGGGGGGTTACGTCCCCTCTGTCCCTCCGGATCCACCTTGTTCAGATCTACAATTTAACACATGATTACTGAACACTGAAGAAAGGCTAAAAAATCATGATCAATTTTAATGATTTTCCGCACAATATCTCATCCCAACGAAACTCGACGGCCTCACATAGGAGATCACCAATACCGTGTTTGAAACTTTTAGAGATGACCTACCAGCAAATGACGTCGAATAATTTCAGGAGGAGGTCAATAGATGGTTAGTGCGGTGGAATATTGCGGCAAACCCTACACCCTCAAGTATCTTAGAAACACAATTGTGAGCTCTACCCAAACATTTATGTCTGCTTGCTAGTTCTTGTCACAATGCCTGTAACCACTGCCACAGCAGAGAGAAGCTTGAGTGTAATGAGACGAGTTAAAAGGTATGCTAGGTCGACTATGCTTACTGAGAGGCTGTCTGCTTTGGCCGTTTTACATGCTTATAAACACTGGCATATCGATGTTGAGAAAGTAATAGATGTATTTGCTGTAAAGAAAACACGTCGTTTAGGTTTTCTTTTTGCCACTGACCCTGATATTGAAGCTCATAGTGACAATGACTGAATGAGTAGACTTTGAAACTTGGTTACAAAGTTCTATTGCTAGATATGACTGTCAGATAGAAAATTGATAGAAAAAACATAAATGTTGTTCGTTTTATTGTTCAAAGTCTTGATTCTTTCTGGCAAAAAAAACTTACCGCCAGTCGAACAGGCCTTTCACGGTTATTACAGCCATATTGGATAGGGGGCAAATTTTCTTCAGAGGTAGAAATTGTTTAAAAAAACAGGAAAACGTCATGGACCAGAAAAATTGCTCAGCAACACACATAGGGTTTCTTGTATTTTCATACCATTCCTCCCTCTTTCCAAAAATTTGCCCCCTATCCAATATGGCTGTTATAACCGTGAAAGGGCCTATTGGTCTTTCTTAAGTTTACTGTAAATTCGGAAATTTAATATTGCGTTCATTTATTATAGCGATCTTCAAAATTTTCACAGATTGCAATTTTTATTATTGCGAAGCATGAAGTCCTCGAGTACAAATGTATACTTATGATTCTGAAATACGAGGTTTAATTATTGCGATTTCACATCAGTCGCAATAATTAAAACATCGCAATAATTTCTGAATTTACAGTATTCTATACATTGAAATATATGCTATATTCGTGGGGCTTAGCCCCTCTGGACTTCCACTCCAAGTTTAGTATAGCTATGCCCCTGAACTTTGGGTGCAAATCTAAACATTATCTTGCCGTAAATTCACGACCAGATTAAAAAAACGCTGTTAAAATAAATAAATACAATTTGTATTTACAGCCATTGACATTATTGTCATTGATGCTTCAATAGTTAATATACACACAGACTGTCAGTTGTCCCGGTCTTATTATTATATATAATAGGTCTATATTAGAAAATAAAAATATTCTTGTTCTATTCTTTGGTCCAGTCTGGAAAAATATGAATTAAAGGAAAAGGCCATGGTCGTAACAAGTTAGCGTGAAAATTTAAATGACAGTAAATAAAAGACATTTGTGTTAATGAATGTTAAAAATAGTATACCGCAAGGTAGAATTTGATGATTGAAGTTGCCTGTAGCACCAAATAATGGGGATCGCCATTTTTCAAAACTCTTCAATGTGGAGGAGACAAAAGTCATAATGTGATCATAATCTATTCTCGGATTTATCCTTCCTGTGACGTAATAAAAGTCGGTATATATCAGCATTGTATCAGTTGCAATTTTATCATTAAAAATTATGTAAATCGTAAAATAACGTCGTATATTTATCTTTTGATATTTACAATATCATTATGACTTCATGTCAAGCATTTAATTGCACTAATGAAAGGGAAAATGTGAGAAGAATTTTTTTTTTGTAATTACCGGTCAGGACTATCCTTGTCAACACATCGACCAGTGACCACAAAAAACACGGGAAAAAAGTACGACAGCATTGGGGACAAAAAAAAGAAAAAAAAACATGTGTAAGCATAAAACGACTTAAAACTAACAGTTATTTAACCTATGGCCAATCACGTAAAACATGAAATTATACGTAGAACACCCCCCCCCTTTTTTTCACCGTACAAATAAACTCCTTTGTTTTATGAAAATGTAACATGGGATGGGAATATTAAGAACAAAATTAGAACGATATACAATTATAAACATTGTATTGCAGTTGATCTGATATTAAAACATAACGGGCACGATGTTGAAAAGAGTCAGATACATGAGTCAGATACATGTTATTTATTCAACTAACATGATCTGACTGTGTGACGTCACATGAAGAGGTGTCATGGCCGCTTACACTACGACAGGAAATTCCAAATATTCATATTTTTAATTGGGTATATTAATGTTAATAAAGGTCTTTTTTTTTTAAATAATAAGTTATTTACGAATAACAAGTTATAATGAATTGAATTAAAACAACTTTTCAACTGACTGGTCTTTTCCTTTAATGGTTATTTTCAGTATGATAATATTATTACGCGGCATCTTGATATATATTGTGCAGTGTCCGAAATTCGATAAGAACCTAATTTCGATAGGTCAGTATTTTTAGTGTCGCATTCGGATACTGATGACGTCATCACCCGGGACGACGTAGTGTTGACGTCTACCACAAGTAAACAAAAATCTAGAAAATGTCTTTAAAAGAAGTGAGTAACTTATTTTATTCCTCCTAGACTAGAAAAACTATGTTTTCACTAATACCATTTTTATTTGACCGTAAAACGTTGATTTTCCTCATGAAAACTTAATTAGAATCCACTGAACTGTCACTGTCTTGATCGTCTGCATCTACGCTAATATATCCTAAAAATAGAACATAGTGGAATCCCTGTCCAAAAATAAAACGTATGGAAAGCCAAAGGTGTCATGTTATGAAATTGTTCAAATGACATTCAGCGACGTCTTTAGAGAGTGGCAACTTACAGAAGTGAGAATAAAGTGCTACCAATGAAAAACTAATTAAATCTATGATTTTTTTTAAGTTTATGTCTGTATATTTATTTTTTTTTAAATTAAACATGTTTTCCATTAAAAAAAAATCTCGAATTTTATCAACTACAATCAAATGTCATCTTGAGGCTTCATAAGATATTTCATTTTTCTATATTTCTAACAGTCTGCACTTTTTGAGAGAGAAAAAAAAAATTTGAAAGAAAATATATACTTCACAGTATCTTCAAACTTGGTGATTAGTGTCGACATTTTTTGGGCCAAGATATATCGGGGACGATAAGCCAATAAGTCGTTACGTTATCGAAATTTGGTAACGCCAGGATAATATATCCCTGTGGAACCAGTAATGACGCAACTAAGCAGATAATTGTTTGTTACCGTTTGATGATAGATTGTTGTTTTAAAATTTCTGCATAAAAATAAAGAATTCATTTTTTTCTATCGATTTAATTTGCAATATGATTAATAATTATTTTGTTTTCATGCCATTTTCAACATTTTCTTGGTACACAGGTAATGTGTTTACATTTTGTTCAGGGACCAGAAATGACGCACTCCTATTATATCAATATATTATCACTACAGCTTACCTTGCTAATAAAAAAAATGTTTCCATTTGAAACCACTGTCTTTGACGAATGTCCAAAGTTGTAAAATCCAAACAACAACCAAATTAACAACTTAAATGTCAAATCCAACAGCACTGTCCATAATGAACGTCCATTTTTTTTTTAGTAAGTTACAGTATTGTGAAATATATCAATTCAATATTTTAGACATGTTCAACATGATATATTTTAATACTGATCAGTGAAAAATGTCATAACTGTATTAAAATAATGTTCAGTTCTATTCATTAGTTCTTAATTGCTCCAAAGAAAAGATTTATTTATAAATCAGTTCTTAATTCCTGTTTGCCATATTTCGTTATATTGATTAAAAATCATATAAGCGATTGTCACACTTTGAAAGTGAATATTTTTTTAGTACAGAATGCTCACCACATGACAGTCCAGCGACCTAATATGCCCAACCAGCCTGTCAGCAGACGGAAACTTTTGACAACACTGTGAAGGGTTTTAGGCCAATCATGGGTCTATTTTAGTAAACGATCTTTTGGACGTAAGGAAAAATGGTGGTTTTATATGGATAACAAAATTAGATGATTTCTAACCTTGTTTATGGGTGATTTCCACATATTGTGGGATACAACAGCGAACACTGCCGTCAACGTCAAGAAACCTCAAACCTCTGAGGTCATAGGTTTTGCTGTTCATAAATAAAACCTGAATGCATCTCAGTGCGTCATTTCTGGTCCACGTCAAAATAGGTACCAGCACGATATATCCTCGTGTTATGGGTTTTCGACCTATTATCGATTTTCCGATCTGGCGATTGACAGTGTTAACCCTTAATTCATATGACGATTGGAATTATCAAAGAATGGCTAGTTAAATATTTCTTTGTACATAAGATTGTTTTAAAAGCCATTCCTGAATTTTAATACACTCTTAATTATCTGGCAACGTCTGCTG
>MJUT01046320.1:71519-83126 GCA_002080005.1 Gigantidas platifrons | reverse complement strand
TATCTAGATGAGTTACAGTTTAAGTTTTAATTTCGTTCTGGTCGAATGATTTTTGGCTGAGTTGTGGCCCTTGAACTTGTATTTTTTGTTCTCTATTTTAAGTTGTCCGGACTTTTTTTTACATCCTTCGAGATATTGACTTAATATTTCGTATATAGCTATTTCTAGATGAGTTACAACGCTTGCTTTGCTCAATTTTGTGTCTCCTGCTGAACATTGCTCCAAACATTGATTGTGGATACCTTCTCAGTGTTTCTAGTCTAGTGATGTACGGTATACCTCCAACATTCAACTCTACCACTGATGGCAGTCACAAAAATATGTAAAAAAAAAAGTAAAAATATAATACATGTAATATATTATTTGCTTTGTAATTGGTTTCCTCAACTGCTATCTGTCTGTCATTCCACATCAATTACTAGTCAAGACTGTTTTTGAAAGTGATTTGAAATATTATTGAGTTGATATTTGCTGATTTATAGCTATATCTAGTTAAGTTCAGATAAAATTCAAAGTCCTGTCTTTTTGAATTATTTTTGCCTGTAAAAGTTAAGATAAAATTCAAATTTCTGTCTTTTTGAATTATTTTTGCCAGAGTTTTGGCCCTTGAACTTGTAATTTAAAATCTAGTCACTGCTATGTGAAGACTTGCATGTTATTAACATGTGGAGAACACTTACATGACCTCATCATTTCAGTGGAGCGGAGGTTTGTCCTCATGAAACTTGTTCAACCCAGACTATATTTGTGTGTTTGTTTGTTTGTTTTTTTGCCGTCCCGCACAATATCTGTCATCTGATGTTTGAAATGTAACTGTTGAAACCGTTCTCGTATTCCACTGGCATACAGAATGTATTATTATACTTCAGTATCTTTTTTCAATAGAAAATCTAGTGTAATATTTTAACTAATAGATCCTAAATGCCTTGTTTTCTCTATTTGACAGGTCATCGGGCTTTTACTGATCTAGATCGTCAAAGCGCTTACGATATCGGTTAAATGACCATGATCTAAAACGTGTACGTGACGTAAGTATGTATAAAATGGCCACCGGCGGTGTGCCCAGTGGAACCATTCTGGCTGTTCATTTTCAGAAATGTTCGTATTTATCAAACGAAATAAGAGTGATGCAAAAATAAAAAAAATAAATAAATAGAGTTTCAGTATAATTAATACGCCTGCACTTAATTGTATATTGTTCCCTTAGAGGGACGTTTATTCAGAGGGATAATCGGAAGGCTTAAGTCGAGTAAAGACAGATAATAAAAGTACATTGATCAAAAGAAAAAGGACAAACAGATTAAACAATGGTACAACAAAATACTACACGGAAGATCTAAATGTTGAGCAGCCGAGGTTGAGCTCTAATGTTCCTGAATGGTTACCAGACATACAGTTACTGCTCCACTGATCGAAACTGATTAATCAATATTCCTTCTTGTTTATTTGGATAGTCGTTGTCGTTATCGTATGGTAATTGTCTTTACAACAATTTATTCAATCGGTGATTATCACCACTAATGTTGTGAGTTCGAATCCCGCTCAGGCGATGTCAGTGTTCTCGAAGTTGTCTGGGGATTCATTGGAAATTCGGTTCAGTGGAAAAACTAGTTTCACTGGACCGAAGTAAATTGTACTGGGTCGAATAATACAAAAAATGATACTACATTTGTATATATATAAACATGTTTTTTTTTATGTTCATGATCATTGTTATGAATGACATGCAAACCCTGCTATCGAAGTATTCGTTTTGGAAAAGGGGCAATTAGGTGATCGTGGGATGGCATTTGACTATTGGGGATACAGATAAAGCTTCTTTATGTATTAAGATCGTCCTGAATATAGCTGACAAATTGCTCGCTGGACGCTAAACACCAATCAATCAATCATATTTATTAAGATATCTTATTCTCTGCTATTCAAGAGTATATTCGACCAGGTTGTTATAAGGGTAATAACAAAATTACCGAACACCGAGCAATCCGCCAAAGGGAAAGGCAAAACTCATAAGTCAACAGACAAAGTCATCCATGAAATCTTCACAGAAGTCATTTTCATCATCATCATCCACATCACACAGTTTACTGAGAATTTCTATTTCAATGTAATTTTCAGTTTGTATCTTCAGTATCAGATTTACGAACATTGTCATTGTATTCGATTTCTGATTCATCATTGGTAGCGTTATCATCTACAACTATTGGCTCATCCATATTAGCAATGCTCTCCTTTTTTAACTTCTTTTATAATTTACTAATCTGCGTTTCAGGGTTGAAGCCTAAATATAAGATGAATTGACATCAGGGAAAATACATACATAGTAATGAAAACCCCTGCAAACAACCATCATCGTCAATGACAGTTAATTATAAAACACTCTGAGGATAAGATCTAGATGTCTTCATCACCACAGAATGGACTAGGGGTATGGTGTTTAACGACACGCTTAACAATATTTCATTTATATCGTGGCGGTCTGTTTTATTGATGGAGGAAATCGGAGTACCCAGAGAAAATCACCGGACTGTCGCAAGTCAATGACAAACTTTATCACATCCCTTTGGTATCTTCAAACTCATTTTAAGGGTAGATCCCCTCAATTTTGTTCGACGACATGTTTTTATCAACTTCATCTGTGAAAATCTTGTTTCACATCTAACACTAGTACTGGTAATGCAGTTTAAAATGTCAATTATTGTCATCATATTTGGGAAATCCTCTTCAACTCTATAAATGTCTCTCCAACTTAAATATTTAAGTTTCTTACCACACCTGTCAATGCAAATTAAAAAAAAAGGAATGATAAGATCAAAGCAATTTACAATAAAATTAAAAGGGAAATAATTCTATTAAATTTAATATTTATTCTATTCTTTTCAAATTTCCATTACTGATAGTTAAAACCTGAATGGGAGTCCGTCGTGATCGCACTCGATACAACATTATGTGATAAAGTTTGTCAGTGACTTGCGACAGGACGATGGTTTTCTCCGGTTTCCTCCACCAATAAAACGGACCGCCACGATATGACTGAAATATTGTTGAAAGTAGCGTTAAACACCATAACTATAACTCCAATCCTCTCTTCTTGTTTATTCGTTCTACTTCTCTATATGATTTATTACATGTTGTTATGCTATTATACCTTGACATTAAATGTTTACTATTACAAAATGGCCTACATTGTTTATCTCATGTAAACGACATTGATCCAATTGTAGAAAGTAAACAAATCGTGGAACCTGTTTCTATATTAGGTATGATATCTTAAAAACAGATAAAATTATTAAAATAATTGATATCTTAAAACCAGTTCCAGATAATGCCACCAGTGCACATAGATCTAAAAAGTTATATATGTGAGAGATTAAACCTTTCCAACCGGTGTAAAATTTTGTTTGCTCGCCTCGAGTGTGTTATATCATGGGTTCGAGTCAAATCAAATATTTGCATTTGCTGTTTCTGCGATACGTGCACATCATTCAGGAGTAAGAACAAAGACTAGTCGAATCGGAACTGGAATACGTCCTACCGGGGCGACATGTCTTCACGCAGACTGTTGTTTCAGGGAACCAGTGATGACACATTATACTGGTTCCGAGCCAACTTGCCTTTCTCCTTAATACTGCGTACTTAGCAAAGATGCAACACATATAAATTGCATAAGTATCTTTTTTTGACTCGACATGGGAGTGAACCCATGGTCTTCCGCACTGGAGGTAAACACTCTAACACCATTACACTTCGGATACGGTTTGATTACATTGATACACACATTGTTAACAGAACAATTGAACAACAGAAGAAAGAAATAACAGCTTAATCGGACAGTATAACCCTTAAATGACTTAAGTATGAGGATTGCTGATGGATCAGTTTCTCCTGCCAAGTATATCAAATTAACGTAACCACATGGTTTACAGCCCCGCTGAGGTAAAACCAACGACACTTGTGACCATAGCCGATTTTGACTATTCTGTTTAGACCCTTCGGTTTTCATGCTCCTAAATTATTTTGGTTTCCGATCTTTCTGCATTGAGCCTACCTGTGAAAGTTATTCCTAGCGCCTTGTGTGCACTAAATTTGATTTCTACGCTTTTATTGGCACGGAATCAAATATGCATCCTAGTTGTGCGACATGTTCAACCGAGGACTGTTGTTTAAGTGAGCTAGCACTATACAAATTCAACTAAGCATAGTTGTCTAGTACATAACGAACATCATTATCATCTTATCGAATGTAACTTGTTCTCGTCATGATATAACTGAAAAAAATTTCATTTGGTGTTAAATAACAATCACTCACTCACTTAATTGGTTTGGCTCGGAATCAGAATGATATGTCCGATTGGAGGACATGTCTATGCACGGACTGTTGTTTAAGTGAGCTAGCACTATGCAAATCTAACTAAGCATGCTTGTCTAGTACAAAACGAACATCATTATCATCTTATCGAATGTAACTTGTTCTCGCCCTGATGTAGCTAACAAATTGCTCATTTGATGTTAAACAACAATCACCCACTCACTCAGATTAATAGAAACGAATAACTTTATACATAGTCTGACGTGATTGGGTTCAAGGTCAAACCTTTTCGGGGCCGTTGTGGTCGTGATCGTATAGTAGATAGATTTATAACTACCTATGCAATCAGTGCCTATCACCATTAACGTGGTGCGTTAGAATCCAGCTCAGGCGAGGTGTACTCGATACAACACATGTGATAAGGTTTGTCAGTACCTTACAGCAGGTCGGTGGTTTTCTTCGGGTCCTCCGATTTGCTGCACCAATAAAACTGACCGCCACGATATGACTGAAATATTGTTGAAAGTAGCGTTAAACACCATAACTATAACTCCAATCTCTCTTCTTGTTTATTCGTTCTACTTCTCTATATGATTTATTACATGTTGTTATGATAAGGGTAATAACAAAATTACCGAACACAGAGCAATCTTCCAAAGGGAAATTATGATATTATACCTTGACATTAAATGTTTGCTATTACAAAATGGCCTACATTGTTTATCTCATGTCAACGACATTGATCCAATTGTAGAAAGTAAACAATTCGTGGAACCTGTTTCTATGTTAGGTATGATATCTTAAAAACAGATATAATTATTAAAATAATTGATATCTTAAAACCAGTTCCAGATAATACCACCAGTGCACATAGATCTAAAAAGTTATATATGTGAGAGATTAAACCTTTCCAGCCGGTGTAAAATTTTGTTTGCTCGCCTCGAGTGTGTTATATCATGGGTTCGAGTCAAACCAAATATTTGCATTTGCTGTTTCTGCGATACGTGCACATCATTCAGGAGTAAGAACAAATGACTAGTCGAATCGGAACTGGGGTGTGTCATAGTGGGGCGACATGTCTTCACCCAGACTGTTATTTAAGGGAACCAGAGGGTAGACATTCCGCTCTACTCGGACACATTATCCTGGTTAATCTTTCTCTTTAATACTGCGTACTTGGCAAAGATGCAAAAAAAAAAATAATATAAATTGCATAAACTACTTGTGCCCTTTTTTTTTTACCTGAACGGGGAGCGAACTCATGGTCTTCCGCACTGGAGGTAAACACTCTAACACCATTACACTTCGGATACGGTTTGATTATATTGATACACACATTGTTAACAGAACAATTGAACAACAGAAGAAAGAAATAACAGTTTAATCGGACAGTATAACCATTAAATGACTGAAGTATGAGTATAACTGCTTCTGATGGATCAGTTTCTCCTGCCCAGTATATCAAATTAACGTAACCACATGGTTTACAGCCCCGCTGAGGTAAAACCAACGACACTTGTGACCATACCCGATTTTGACTATCCTGTTTAGACCCTTCGGTTTTCATGCTCCTAAATTATTTTGGTTTCCGATCTTTCTGCATTGAGCGTACCTGTGAAAGTTATTCCTAGCGCGTTGTGTGCACTAAATTTGATTTCTACGTTTTTATTGGCACGGAATCAAATATGCATCCTAGTTGTGCGACATGTTCATCCGAGGACTGTTGTTTAAGTGAGCTAGCACTATACAAATTCAACTAAGCATAGTTGTCTAGTACATAACGAACATCATTATCATCTTATCGAATGTAACTTGTTCTCGTCATGATATAACTAAAAAATTGTTCATTTGGTGTTAAACGACAATCACTCACTCACTTAATTGGGTTGGCTCGGAATCAGAATGATATGTCCGATTGGAGGACATGTCTATGCACGGACTGTTGTTTAAGTGAGCTAGCACTATGAAAATCTAACTAAGCATGCTTGTCTAGTACACAACGAACACCATTATCATCTTATCGAATGTGACTTGTTCTCTTCATGATATAGCTACAAAATTGTTCATGTGGTTTTAAGCAACAATTACCCACTAACTCAGATTAATAGAATCAAATAACTTTGCACTATAAACAAATAATTTGACGCATAGTATGATGTAACTGGGTTCCCTTCATGGTCAAGACTTCATGCAGGGAGTTCAGTGTACTATGTATAATACAACGTAGTATAATTAGTACATATTTTGCGAGATGTTTAGTGCATATTTACATTTGTACAATATAAAATAGAATGAATAGTAAGTGTTGCATAATAATTTGTCCCATGGATTCCCGAAATCATCGTTCTTCCTGTTGTTATCTGTGCACCTGACGTGTTTCAAGATTAGTATACGTTATAAATTTAAAGAGTGATCCAGATTATTCAGTATCAGGGATAGTTTGTATTGCAACAGGTAAGTACAATGATCACTTAGTAATCAGGGAGGATTTTTTTTCTCAATTTAACGGGTTTCAGCTATTTTTATTCTGATATTGTTTTCCGAAAGTTGCTTGACACAGTCAGAACAGGATAAAAAATGACCGTTTTGAAACGGGCTGTTGATGGTTTCAGCCATTTTTAATTGATTTCAGTTATTTTATTTTCTAACAAGGATCATCGCTGAGTAATAGATCAGATGTTTGTGTAGTATTAGTATGCTACACATATAGCATGGTGCTACATTTCTTTATTTTGTAGTTTACTATATATTTTGCAAATATGTAATATAAACCGCATTTACCGACAATCGGTTTACGAGTTATTTTAATTTCAAACAAATTGAGAAATTGCTTTGTAAATTGCCAAATTACTTGATTAACAAAAGTTACATTTTCAGTTTTAATTCAGAAAAGCTTGAAGGTACAAACGGGGTAATCATAAGCCGTAAATCGCAGAAAGATAGATGTTCATGTCGTAACGAGTGTCACTAGTGAAGCATGAACTGTTAACCCTTCCGGAATGCACCCGGGGTTTTAGGGGTGTGCGTATTGCTTTAGGTTTCTGTGCAGTGTTTAGTAGATAATTTTTGTGTAGTCTGTCATTTTATTTACGGCTTCTTATTACACCTTAGTTATCTTCAAACATTTCTTAATAAAACTGGTCCAAAAAAAGTTATACAAATGTATTTTTACCACATTTTCAAGGAGAGGTTACTAACATACTGATAATTATATTCCTAGCAACTTCCAACCTCTGTAATAAATTGGTCGTTCACGTGGCCAAAATGTCATATTTTTGTTGTCACATACATGCTAAAATATGGAGTGAAAACTCGAATAATCTTTTGTGACATAATGTATTAGCTTGCTTCTAATACATGATTTAAAGAATTTATAATACTAAATGTCGCATGTAAACGGTATTTTTATTGTTTCAAAAGAGAATGATATAGGAAATGTTAGGATTAAATTTGCAGAAATAATTATACTGGTGACATTTAAGACTGCTCTTTTATTTATTATTTTGTTAGATTTATAGGCGTGAAAAAGCGTTGATAAAAGGACATTATATATTAGCGCTTCATATTAAAAACACCTTCTTTAAAAAAAACTGCAAAAATTACATTAAATATTTAAAATGATATTATATGTTTCACTTGTCGCAAGCACTTCCCGGTCCTTTCTTCGTTCATGACTTGTCATCGGGTTTGTAACTAGAGTAACACGACGGATACCACTAGTGGAGCAGGAATTGCTTACTCTTCCGGAGCATCTGTGTTCATCCCAGATTTAGTGGGATTCGTGTTCCTCAATCTAGTTTTCTGTGTAGTGTTTTGTACATCGTTGTTTGTACTTTTTCATTTGGTCATTGTGCTGTCTGTCCTTCGATTTACGGATTCTGATGACCCCAGTGGTATCTTCAATCTCTTCTTATTGTGAGTAGCTATGCATATTCATGACGTTCAAAAATGGCTGCTGAAAGGTTTCAGTGTATTTTTATTACTCTTTTGCACAATCGTGGTCTTGTGTACCCTTTTTAGAAAACTAATATCATATTTTATCGTGTATGGTATCGTTTTTCATTCAAACGCGAACGAGAGGATGATTGTCGATTTCAGATTTATATTCTAGCCATTACTTTAAAAATCGGATATCCTATTAAGTTGAGAAAGAAACTCAAATAATATAACAAATATCTTTCAAATTATAAACAAAAATGTAAAAAATGTGAACACAACAACAATTATATTGCAAGAATAGCTATGTTCTCTTTCACTATGTTCATCTTCCTGTGTTAAATACAGAGAAACAATAGATCTATCAAAAACGTTTTCTTGGATTGCGTTTATTACCAGTAACCAGCTCAGATACAGAAAATATACAAAAGTCATATTATTTATACTCAGTTCTGTAATATTGACTACAAAATATGAAAAGGCGCAATTATTAACCTACAATATACATTTAAATACCTTTAGTCGAATTATTGCGTGATGGACTTTTTTTGCTACAAGAAATGCATTTTAAATTTCAGATAGTAGGGATCAACAGTAGACGTTACCATGACTACATTATATAAATTCAAGAAATCCATCCTTTTTGTTGTATTGTATATGGTAAGTAAGAATATGTAGTAATATTATACTTTACGTTTTATTTTCCCTATTTGTCTTTGTTAGCGCAGACGGTCCATATAACGTTATATGGACCGGCAGTGGACTGCCTCGTTTTCGAGTCTTTATTTCGGGAGATAATTGGGCTTGTTTTTGGACGCGAAGTATAATATAACAAATAGTTCACGGCACTTCGGGCCATATGGCAGTTTATGGACCGGTCTGTCACCCACAAAATACTATATGGACCTCAGCTTCGCTTCGATCCATATAATATTTTGTGGGTGACATCCCGGTCCATAAACTGCCATATGGCCCTCAGTCCCGTGAACTATTTGTTAATTACTTTACCACACAACATGTAACGGAACGAGATATTTGTAAATTCATTAACAAGAATTAACATTATAATTTTGCACATGCTATTTTGATATTCACCTAACTTTGCTCTGTGGCACCTTGATATATTGCAAATAAGTCCGATATATATTGGCTTTAGCCGAATTTGTGGTGCAGTGTATCAACGATGTGGACCCAAATCTCCCTGAGTGAAAAAGAAAATGCTGTTGGTTAAATTCCTAACTCTAACACTTCAGGATCCAGTTGGAGAGATAGATTGTATGGTTGTTACTTGCATAAACGTTGATATAAAAATTGCTGAGTTAGATTCACCTTTCGATACAAGGGCACACTTATGATTATTGAAGCTATATTTTTATATAGCGGATTTGACCGGGTGGTCCATGGAGCTGGACACATGCACACAAATATATATATAAGAAAAAAGTTGTCGTTTAACTATGGCAAACTGACGGAAGTGGAGTTGTTTGTTTTAAACTAATTTACATATGAGCTTTTCCATCCTTCACTGTGTTTATAGTTGAAGCTTTTAGGTTGATTGATTGATTGATATATAACGTCCAGCGATCAATTGTTCAGCTATGTTCAGGACGGGAATAATTTAAACGCCACGGGACTCGAAACAAGGAAAGGTGATGGGTAGGGACGGAGAATTTTGCCACTGCAACAGGTCTCATATGGACCACTCGTCAAGAACATAATGCTCATAATAAGGTGTTACACTGGGTTCTTTAACATGCGAAGAGGGTGGCAATCTCTCAACACGGGACTTCGGTTTTATTTACGTCTCAACCGAAGGACGGGTTGGTTGTGAATTTATACATCCCGCACAATCGACGGACGCCCCTCCAAGCCGAAGAAGATATCGGTCCCATTTCTATACCCCGGGGTTGCCGCGGGGCTAAAAAAGCTTTTAGGTTGTTTTAAGCATAACCGAAATATTGTTTAAAGTGGCGTTAAACACCATAATTTTAACCTTAACATCTAATTCATTTTAAATGACGAGGATTTCGTAATATATTACCATCTTTCTGTGCAGCATCTATTACCGTAAAGAAAGTTGTTCATCGGTCATACTCACTTGAGGTATGTTTCATAGTGACCATTTGTATACCTTATCGTGACTGTACGTTAGGTGAACGCAATTCCCACTCAAAACACATTTTGTATTAGCTCTCTTACCAGTAAATTAAAAATTATATGATTAAGCAATCTGTAAACGATATAATAGGCGTATAATATCTCTCATTTGGTTCTCTGTGTTAACGTTTATACAAAAGGTACACGATAATTAGAGTCAAGTAATAATAATCTATTATCTACGCAGAAATATTTGCAAATTAAAAGACGCGAACTACAATTTGAGTTTAAATATCAGGCTTTGGTAGTACTTGTCCAATATGAAATGTGAAGAAAAACATTTAGTGACTAATCATTTCCTTGTACAAATGTGTCCTTCATGTGTGCTTTTATTTATTATGCTTTACTGTAAGACAAAACAATTCATTTTTACAGGGAATCTGTGCTATGACCGAGACAACGTTACCAGACTTTGGTAAGATATGTTTTAATTTTGAAATTATTTCTCAGTAATTTGCAGCATAAACCCGTTGCAATAAACATTCGTCAATCAGAAAACCAAGGATTTAATTTTCGGTCAGGTTTCTTATTGTTCTATGCCATGTACTGATTTTAAGTCGTGTATTGTGAAATACATTTCAAAACTTCGATTCCGCCATTTGGACCTGCTAATAGACAACATATTAATGAAATACAATTATTAATGGGTAGCGCTCATTGTTCCTATTTCCATTACAGAGCATATGGTTTGTTCCGTATCACTATACTAATTTATAAGCTCTGACACACGTCTAATATAGACTCTTTCCATTTATTGCGTATCATCTGACAGGAAAACAGTGCCGAGTGTGCGTAATGTTTCCATAAAAGACAAAGTAAGAAGGTGAGGTTGATCCGTCATGGCAAACATTTCTCATGGCGTCAATCAATACTGTGGCAGAGGTGATAGTAGTTGACGTTAGATATACCGAATCGTTTGCCTTGAGATTGCCATTATTCCATTTGTTGATCAAGTGAGGAGAGGTCCTGCTAATCAAATTTTGTATTGAGCACTCAAAGGTGACTTATAGGTATATTGTCAACAAAGAACAACGACCTCATTGTATTTCATGAAATGGCTCTTTTACATTTAAACATGTCTTACTTGATTCTGTACATGTTGCAGATGTTCGGAAATCAATTTATACAGTGAATAATTGCTAACAATGTCGCACGCAACATAAATTTTCTTCTTTTTAAAGACTTTGATTTACATGCCCCCCCCC